>BMAW01060990.1:0-12558 GCA_019974015.1 Nephila pilipes
GAAAACTTATTAAGTGTAATTTTTTCATCCTATTTTGCTAATTTTGGTTTGTAATTAATTCAAATGAAGGATTACATAATAAGGTATTGGTGTTTCTCAAAACACTACTGAAACATTATATATTGCAATACTCTTAAACATATATTGCAAATTGAGAAATACTTTGTCCGTTCGAAAACCCATTCTTTTTTCGCATTTCAAAATATTTTATCGGGAACAAAGTTTTGTTACGTTTAATTTTAATCCTAAACATTCATTTAAGGATTTATATTCTAATAGTAAAGAGCCTAAATAAACACCGAACACATGTTTATACAGATAAATGTTCTAATTTTCAGGAGAATTCGAGAACGTTGTAATATTTATCCATTAATTCTGTGATTTAAAAATTTTGTACAATGTCCCGATTTTCTAAGATGTAACATTTATTGGTTTATAAATAATCTATTTCTTTAAGATACATATAAATGTAACAGTTTCTACAAAAGTTCTTGATATTGTAACATTTATTTATTAGTATGTTTCATTAAAGTTTAGAACTATGTCCCGAATTTCATAAGAATCTGTGAATTAGTAATATTTTTCCGTTTATGGTTGATTGATTTGTTTCATTAACGTCGCATTAGAAGTCACACGACGGCTATTGGCAATGAACTTCGTAATTTTGAACCTCACTCAAGTGACGAGGACAATCAATGAGCTAGAACATCCCTCTACTAACTGCCACATCACGCCAGTGGAAGAACTTTGAGTTTCGACAGATTTAACGAGCATCCACCCCGGCTACTCGGCAGATCTTTAGTGGTATCTAGGTTCGAACCCACTACTCGATAAAAAATGAGTCGCTACCATACAGATAAATATCCCAATTTTCGTAAGAATCAGAGATATTTTGACATTTATGTATTAATCTGTGCCTTAAAAACATAGAACAATGACACATTTTTTTTTAAAATAATCGTGACTTTATAACATTTATCTATTTATTTCATCCATGTATTATTTAAAGTTAGCAAAAATATCCAATTTTTCAAAAAAAAAAAAATCCATACGTTGAAACATGTATTAATTCATAAAAAGATGTTCTTAATGTTTGAAAATATTATTTAACTATATAATTTTTCCCTTTAAGAAAAACAGGATAACAAATTTTTCTTTATAGTACATGAGAATGAAAATGCAACAAATTTTATATTTGGAAAAAAATTAATGTATTCGAAAAAAAGTGCTTTGCCTTTTACTCTTAAAATATGCTGATTTTTATAAGATAATTATTTTAGAGTTATGTATTATAATTTTAAATGCTTATTAATATTTTGCAGCATTTTTCTTCTATTTAAAAAAATATAATTCAACTTTAAATCTTATTTTTTTAAATATTAAAGGAAGTAAGATTTTGAATAATAATCTACTTAAGAATTTTTTTTCAGATGTTAACTGTTTTAAGATAATATTTTTTCAACAAAGTACAGATTATACCTACACTGGTTTTGTAAATTACCTTTGACTAAAAAATTTAATAATAATAAATAAAAGGTAGTTTATTGTAAAATCCAAGTATTTGTTCCAATTTTTTGTAATAAATTGTAAGTAAAATTCTCTTCATTAATATAATTTATTTCTTCCTCTTTCTCATAAAAAATGGAGCACTTATGGAAAAATTGAACAGAGGGAGCATTATCTTTTCCGGAAATGACGAATCACCTAATTATTGGATTGTAAAGAGCAATCATTGTTTTTATAGATTGTAAAAGACAGTATTTTTTTTTTTTTTTTCATTTTAACAATTTTTTAAAATTCTTTTTGTACACTTTTTCGACAAGTAGGACACCCGATAACTGTGTTCTCCCTAACATAACTTTTAAAACCTTTGATTGAAAAACTGAATGAGCAAATGAAAATGATTTTTTAAATTGGTATTTAATTCATTTATTTTTAAACATGAGGATAAAAAAAAGTAGGAATTCTCAATAAAACAAAATATTTTGATGAATGTAGATACCAGCCTTAATGGAGGTTTGACTTTCGTCTCAAATATTTTTTTATAAATTAATATTTATAGCTTACTGTATTATGTGTCGATTTTCTTTTTGTTAATATTAAAATTTGTTAAAATCAAATCTTTCAAGGTGATTCAAAATAATTATTGGTTGGTTTCAAATCCATTAATCTTTTAACAGAGAAGCCAAATGGTAACTAATGAATAAGAAATTGGAAAAACGTAATTACAAATAAGGACTGTCCTGCAACAGGAACTAACCGAGCTAAAAGTCATAACGATGCCGTAGCATGGAAAAGGAAAATAGGATACCACAACTCAATTGTCTGCCTTGTGAGTGTTTGAGGTTAAGAATTACAAGCCTATAAGTTGTATTAAACAAGCTCTCAGTCCAGAAATAATTAGCAATGAAAAAATATTCAAGAAATAAATAATTTTGTTGAATGTCAATTTTTTTTTGGAAAACTATGCCAAAAATTTATTAAAACTAATTTAAAAGAATATGAAGGATTTTAGAAATTAGAAAATATTCTCTTTCTGTCTCTCATCCCTTCACACACAATGCTCCTATTGATAAAGTTGCAAAAGTTTATTTCTTAAAATTGATCAAAAGTCTGCCATTTCTTAAGGACTAATTTTATAAGTAATCACAGTGGTTAAAAATAATATCAATGGAATAAAATATAATTTTAAATTTGGAATTCAAATGTTCTTGAGTTGTATACATTTCAAAAGAAAAAAAATCATTATCCGATTTAATTTTGAATGTAATATTATAGAGCATCGTTTCTGCAAGATGTTTAAAAATAGAAATAAAATAATTCCTAATGCTGTCATAATATTTTTAAAAGCAATAAATTGCAGAGAAAAATAACAGATATGTTACGCAGTGAAATTTTGTTAGCAAGCAGTTATTTTAAAAAAAATTATATCGAAACTTATGTAAGCTTACACTTGTTTACTTTAAACAGCACAATGGCATTCACCGGAACCAGCAAACGCTCCAGAGGGCATCAGGTTTTAAGATAATTATTTGAATAGGTTTATATGTGTGTGTGTTTCTTTTTACTTTATTTGAAATCAATAAAAACTATGCTTTTATACATTTACTATTAATTGATAAAATATTACTAGAAGTGAAAGTACTTATATAAATTTATATTTTTCAATGCATATTAAATGTTATGTAGAGTTATGTTATACATTCTTTATTTGTACAAAAGGATTTTTTTTTTTTTTTTTTTTTTTTGTATTTCTAGCACCGTTTCCTTGCATTTTTCTTGTATTTCTGCAACTTTTTCCTTGTATTTCTGACCCCATTTTTTCTTTGTAATATCTTTTCGCACAGAAACTCAAAAAGTTTGCTATTTCCTTTCCTACTACCATGGACACGACATCATTTTTTCATTTTCAAAAAAATTCTGTTTACATTTTTTCACAATGGATATTCAGAGTAATTTTCACACATAAATACTTTTGTAAAGCATTTTTATAACCTTTCGACCTACAGAAAAATATGCATAATTTATTTGTATGATTTTGCACCATTAAAAGACCAATATTATTCAAACACGTTCATTTTCCATTTTTTGAATTAATGAAGGACTTTTGTTTGGAACTAATTTGATTTTACCTTAAGATTTTATACTTCTATTAAAAGAAAGTAAGAAATAAATATTTGTCTTCTCATTTCAATGTAGCAACTCAGTGTGAATGTAACAAATTATCCTCCATGCCTGGAGCTATTTTAATGTAACATAATAATTATATATTATTTTTTTATTTTTTCATACATCAAATTTTTGATTTAGTTTTATTGTGACAGTGAAACATAGAAAGCGATAAAATTAATTAAAATTCAATTACATCCATTCTATATAAAAGTAAATCAAAAGGAGTAAATGTATATTTTAACATGTTTGTAATATTTTCTTTCGTTTCCAACGTTCCAACATTTTTACTTCAAATAAACTTTACTTTCTTCTTATGTAATCTAATTTTCACTCTTTCTAACAATATTTCATCAGAAAATTAGGAGAGTTCAGATTTAAAATTCATCTTTTATAATTTATCAAGAATGAAAATGTGTGAAGGATTTAGAAGGAAAGAAAGAAGTAAGTAATAAACAGAACAGCAAAGTCACGCCTGCTGTATGAACACCCTGTTTGAAAAATAAATCTTGTTTCTGAATAAATAGTGCTCCTTATAGGTATCCAAATTTTTATGAAGTTGCAACACCTATTCTTCATTTTTTAAATTCTATTATCATTGTTAATTCTAATTAAACAGTAAATAAATACCAAATTCCAATTCAAGATACGTAAAAACCTGTAAAATACTTTATCACTGAAGGATAGATAAGGTCGATCTCTCTTGAACTCAAAAGTCGGATCAACTTATAAACTCTTTACTTCCCAATTCTCTCGTTCTGATTCAATCACTTCGCATAAACTGACATTTCTTATCCTGATAATTTAATAAAAATTGCCCAGAGATTCTTTAAAACAACTTACAATGATACCATGGATGTTCCGAAAATAAGTTACTTCATTTTTTAAAGACCACATGGCATACCATATGAAGCAAACAACCGTCATAAGAATCCACACTTATTGCTGTTTCCACCTTGGCAGTAGCGTCAGTGGAGGAGGAATGACGCATGCGCAGAGTGACGAAGAAAGGCTAGTAGTAACACACCAGAATGTCCAAGACATGATGGACAACGTGAACGGCAATGAAAGTGAGTGCTGTTGCACGTTATGAATGCACACGAAGGACTATTTATCCATGAACGTCTACAACGTCTACGTGTATGGTGAACAATATCATGTCTTATCAAATAGTAGGATGACGGTGTTGCATGTTCAGTGAAGGAAGACAGAGAGTCTAGGATGAAGATTGAAGTGGGTGTCCCTCCACATCTAAGAATGAAAACAACACTGTTTGAGTACAGGGCATAAATTTAGGGGATAGGCCCACTACGGTGTCAACGGTGGCGTCCACACTACGTATCAGTCGTGCTCAGATCTATCAAAAACAATGCTGAGGTGGATCAGGCTGCGCAACATTTCCTAGCATTGATGAGCACCGAGTTACCAGAGTGGTTTCTTCAATTTGAATGTAAACTACGACAAATGTCAAAATATCAATTGTGACGATGTCAAAAAATAGTGCAAGGTTGATAGGTCAGATGACATGGATTATTTCATTTGTTTTGGTAATACATTTCCCTTGTAAAAAAGGGACAAAACTTACATTCGGAACACACGTCGTATATGAGAAGCCTGGCGTAATCTTCCCTCTCCCATCATTTTCCTTTCAAATATCTTTTATTTATATATTACTATCTCTCTCTCTCTCTCTATATATATATATATATATATATATATATATATAATTAAATTCCATTCACCTCTATATTTATCTAATTTACCATCACCTAATTTACCTTTTTCTATTAATAAGCCATCGTTTTTGAGGGTGAATGGACCCAGCAGACTACAATAATACGATTTTATTAAGCGGTCACTTCAAACGCTTTGAATTTGACCATGGGAATGAAATTTTTCCTTCTATATAAATTGTAACTCTGAGTAGTCGTCTCCTGAGTATCTTGTTTTCTGTCTGGAGGTTTCCAGTTAGGATTTTAACTAGCGTCTCCTACTTGTCTTTGACTTCTTGAGTGTTTTGGGACTCATGGATCTTATCTAGTACATTGGCTAGAACAATAACTAATTTACCTAATAACGCTTCATTTTTGGCTGAGAAAAAGTTGTATTTTTTTGCATATCAGTTTACTATAAAGTCACCGAAGTTAGAGAACAGAAAATCAGAAATAGATCAACATCACAAGGTTTAACATCATATTTTTGACTCATCAATATGAAAGATAAACCATCACCTATGAATATTATTCGTCATTGAATTGACTATATTTCTATTGTTTTTATAGCCACATAGTGTGAATATTGCGTGATAAAGAACATACCTTTTTTTTTTTGAAATATACTTCTCATTTGTAAGGCTGGTTTTAGATTTAATACAATGTTTAGTAATTGATTTTAATCTGTTATATAAATTCAACTTCAAACCTAAAGTCCATATTTTTTCGAAAAAAATCGTTTATACAAGTATGCAAATCTTAAACGAACTGTGCTATTTAGTGAAGTATGTAACGGTGGTCTCAGAAAGGTGATAGTGATGCTGTTTATTGAAATACCTTTTAAATAGAATGTGTACGATATTCACGATGGTTTAATGAAAACATATCTCTTGGAAAACTTAGCTTTAAGCTTAGAATAACATCTAGCCTTCGTGAATTTCAGTTGTAACCCGTACACCTTATCTTTTCTTTACCTTAAATTGAGTGTAACTTTAATTTAACGTTTGAAGATGGGAACTTGCTAAGTAATTTGTCCAATAAAAAGAAATTATTTTAGCGCTTATCTTATCTTATGTCAGTTTTGACTTCTACGGAATGCTGGAACTGTAATAGCTAAGCGAAATAATGATGCCAAATTCCATTCAACGACGAATTTATCTGACATAATAATCTTCCAAATATTAAGCCTGTTACATGTACGCATTCTCAAATTAAGAACTTGGTAAAGGTGTTAATGTTAGCTGTTCAAACCATTACGTCATCAATAAGGCACTTAATTTAGAAATTTGCACTCATGAATTATTTTTTCTACTTTTTATAAATTTAAATTCAAAATTAATTGTATTATATTTTACACTTAACGTAATATTAATTTTTTTAACTAAATGTTTAGATAGAACATAATGTACCTGTCGTTTTCATAATACGAATCCACTTCGAGTTTTTAGTAATTACTTCATAGATTAGAAATCCAATGCCCCTGAAAGGGTTCATTGTACATGAAGAATAAAATATTTTCGATTAAAATTAAATATAAGAAGTTAAGGTTATTGAGAAACTATAATGTTTCAAGTATTAACTTTTCTTAATATTTTGCAATTAAAAATAAGATGGCCCTTAAAAGATTTCATTATGTATTATTTATGAGAATTATATACATAGAAAGCTTGAATTAAAATTTAAAAATTATAAATAAGCAGCCACGCCTCTTGGAAAATAACTTTATTTGCATTTCTCTGAATATGTTTTTAAGGATTGTGATCGGTTTATTCAACGTCTTTATCATTCCTATTGTTGATATTTTCCGCATTATAAAGTGAAGTTATTTTTTACAAAGTAAACATGTTCTTTTTAATAAACATAATGTTTAAATGCATCATAATATTAATATAAAAATAAAGCAAAATTCAAACCATATTTTTTTAAAAAGTTTAAATTTTATTTAATATAAATTTTGAATTTGTAATAACATTCAGCGTACAAAGTTATATTTCTTTAGTTTCTCTCAAATATTTTAAAGATATAAATATAATGGATTATGTGTAAGTTTTATCTAATATTATATGCATGATTTACAAATGTAAATATAACTAGCTGTTGATTTTTAATCTTGCAAAAGTGTTTATGTTTATAAATCTAATTTTCTTTGCACAAACAAATATTTGAAAGTACTTTAAATGTTAAAAAAATGACTTCCATCGAATTTATTTTTAAGAAGTGAAAATTAATTAAATCTGGAATAAAATAATCTCCCTTTACCTTGAAAGAAATATTTCAATTATTATAACTACAAGATATTTCATTTATTCTTTTTCAAACAACAGTGACTTTATTATTTTGAACTTGTTTTAAAATGAATATATCTGAAATTTGATTATGTTTGAACGTATTTATGCTCCCTAATTTTAAATGTTCCTTTAACTTCAACGAAACATTTCAAAAAAAGAGAAATTACTGAAAACAAAAGTTCAGTAATAGAAACTTTCCATTTGAATTCGTTTTAACAGCCAAAAGGACCCAATCACGCCACCTCATTTCCAAATTACGCCTGTAAGGATTAAAAGGATTTTTTTCTGCTTGAAACGGCGCCAAAATTTTATTCCTTTTTTCTTTCCTTCCAGTTCAAAGTGAAGATTTATTACTATCTCCATTCACCCTGCGAATGTTTGATGATATTTAAAAAGAGATTTCTAAAGGACTTTCTAGCGGGTAACTTCCTCTCAATGTCCTCGACTTCTGTTAACTTCAGAACTCCTCAATGCGAGAGGTGATTTCTAGCGTGAAAGGACTAGCCAGAATCCATAAAATACCCAATAATAATAAAAGCGATATATATCGCTTGGTAGTAAGGGACGATCTGAGAGATTTAAATCTCTTTCCATCTGGCTTAAATCTTTGATTTGAAACTTATTTCGCTGTCTCAGCGATTTTCAGTCGAGCTTGAAACATTTAATTTCATAGATGGTTAAGCAAATTTAATTGGTATCGTGCATAGGAATAAAGGTTTCCATAATTAGCTGGAACGCTTATGAATTGAGGATTGAAAGCGTTTCCTGCCAAAAATACTTGATAACTCCCTTCATTTTTTAACCACCCGTCACGTAAAATTAATAGCATTTTCATCAAACGAGCCATTTTGGAGCGCTGCTTTTATTTTTGTTCTGATCCTTCTTTTTTTTTGTCTTTCTTCATTCCGTTGGAGTGACGTGAAAAATTGAAGTTTGTTAAAGATATAAAAAAATACATCAAAAGGATATAGAATTCTTGACAACTTTTTATGTTTCAATCGCTACGACAAGGAAAAATGAGGTTTCCGAAAATAATTATGTCGTAACGTCGCTCCAATGCATGTATTAAATTATTTTCCTGTTGAAAAAAAAAAGAGAAAAACTATTACATTTTTTCTAAGATATAATTATGGGAAAGGATTTGATCAAAATACTTAAGAGAGTTATTTGTTTTAATTATTACGTATTGTTCATAATTAGAGCTGTGATTCGTGAAAAAGAAATATTACGTTTTGATATGCATCAGTAATTACTTTCAGATATTTAATGCTACTTCTTTTTTTCGTTCAAAAATATCAGCATAAGTTTTGATTTGATTTGATTTTCTCCATCTGCCTTTAATTACGACCAATACTTTCCTTTTAGTTTTGTTTCCTTTATTATTAAAACTAAATTAAAAATTCAAAAAACTTTTAGAATAAAGAAGGGACTTTATTAACGTTATGTAGTGCTTATTAAAGAAAAAATTATTTTAATGAATATAATTGTACCTGCAAGGAATCTTTTAACGGGTATTTAACAACGATTACTAGGGCATTCTAATATTTAATACTGCTCAAGATATGATATTTAAAGACTTATCAAGTGTTATCAATAATATATATTGAAAACCCATGTCTTTGTAAAAGTTGCACATACGTGAATATAAGCATAATTATTACCCTCCTACAATCTATTGGTAAAATTATCATTAAAACTTTTAAGGGGACTTAGTACCTTTGCACCTTCAAAACCAAGATTCCATTTCTGAGGGAAAAAAACTTTTTTGAGAAGATTGATATGAAGAAAAAAAGAGAAAAAAAAATCACTTGTCTTTGATAGAACATTTCGAGTACGGTCCTAGCACTGGTACATATTACTAGAACATGTTATCAGTGTTCGTAATACAAGTTCATATTGATAACATGTTTTTACATACACAACACAAGCGTACATCATTCGAGAATTTAAACATTTTCTAGAAATTAAAAAAATATATGTTCATATTCATCATGAATCATTAATTGAACTATTGAATCATTATTTTAAGTCACAATTCAATAACTTACTTCAAAATGTAATTAATGCAAAAAAATTTTATTCTGTTAAGAGGACTTAGTACCTTTGCACCTTCAAAACTTCAATTTTTCAAATTTAATTTAAAAAAGTAGTGTTGAATGTTAGGAGCATTTTAAAGCAAACCGCGTCAAAATCCGACAATTATTACGCCCTGTGCAACAAAATGTGTAAGTGTCTAAAGTGGCTTGTTCTATGTAATGCAATGTAAACAAATCTCTTTTTCTCAGTTTGTTATTTTCACACTTTCCCACAGGATTAAAAAAAATGTTTTGTATGCAGAGCTTTAAAATTTTACATGAGTGTTGTACTTGTAGATATTTATTCTGTGAACCTCAATTTTGTTAATAGGATAATTAGATTCTATTTTATAACATGCTACACGAAAAAAAAAAAGTTACTAAATACACATTTGATACCATTTAATTAATTTTTCAATTTTTTTTAATGTAAAATAAATTCAAAATTGGAGATTTATAGAATAAAGTCATTATTTAGCTTTCATTTGGTATAAGAATTATGGTTCTACTGAACATCTTTCAAAAGTTATCTTGTGGGTAACGTAAGGTAAGCTAATCTATTTTTCAAATTTTTGTACGCATATTTCATGTTGTATAAGAAAATATATTAATTTAATAGCAAAACGTGACCCAATATTTTACACTATACACTTTATTACACAAACTGGCAAAGTTTCATATTGAAATGAGCAAAAATTGTTGATTTATGAAGAATCGAAAAAAGAGAGAGAGAGTTTGTCAAAATGTTCTACTTTTGATTTCGAAAGGTACTAAGTCCCATTAAATGATATAAAATTATTTATTAGAGAAAGACATTTAAATATTTTCACTATCATTTGAAAAGCTATAAATACTACTGAAATGAGTTTCGTATAAAATCACTCCGTTTGACATATTGATATAAATAATTTAATATTTGAATAATTAATTAAAAACATTTTAAAAGTGAAGAAAGGATTATAAAAAGTTGTTGGCTTTCACTACAAATCCTAAATTCCATATAAATGTATTATTTTTAATCAAAACCCTAACTTTTAAATTGTTAAAACATATTTTAAAACCGGCTGCATTTAGTAGTTTATTATATATTCGTTAAATTAAGTACTGATATACAAGAATATACTTTCTAATAATTTTATACATTTTAAAAGACCAATCCTTAGTCGTGGTCATGAGCTCTAGGATTTGCATATGAGACTATTTAAACGAAAGACTATTGTGAGAAATAATAAGTGCTTAGGCACGTTAAATGGACTTCGGTTCAAATTTATCCCATTAAATTTATGCGTGAAATTTGGATTCAAATTTCTCCTATGTAGTTATGGAAAATTTATTGAAGCATCTAAAGTGGCATTTTATCATTTTGTCAATTATTTGACAGTTTTTTAATGTTACGACACTAAACCTAAGGCACAGTTAAATTCAAATGAACCAATGGAAAAGAATCCAATAAATGAAAAAACGAAATGAATCCAAATTCAAACAAATTTATGGAATATCACCTTTGAATTTATGGAAAATTGGTTGAAGACTCGAGTGTTATTCTCATCACTTGTATGAAAGTTTGTTAACGTCACACTTATAAAAAAATAAAGGAACTATCGGAAACAAAACTCGGAATTTATATCTTCAGTCTATGCATAAGGACGACACCTGAAATAGCTTCCAATTTTCCAAACTACCCCATGGCATTAACGTGATAAATTTGAACCTTTTCATGTTTTATGTGTTCATTAGAACCTCTTACACGACAATACTTGTATATCGTCAGGACTCCAACCTACGTCAGGACGTAGGCCAGATCGTCTATGAGGTCACAATTATGACCATTTTTCTACCACAGCCACACCATCTAGCAGAAGTTCGTTGCTAATATGATGGTTTTATTTTAAATCGGATTTTTAATTACCTAATCATACTTTTTTTTTATTTCATTGAATAAATGGCTTTAGGTGTCTCTATCTGAATATATGCTTATATTAACGTATATTAGAGTTAATATTTGCAAACGATAACATTGCATTTTTATCTAAATTTATATTTTTGAGTACCTGTTTTGATTAATTTGGTTTAAAAATCTAAGTAAGGTCAGAGGCCTAGAAAAAATCCAATTAAAAATTATTATTTTTTTTTACTAATCAAATTGAATGTATCTCTTGTTTAGAAGCGACTGAATTAATGCAGTGATGAAATCGGGGGTTTATAGCTAGTTTCGTTTCTGTCAAATAGTAGGGTCGAATCCTATTACCACTAAAATATCGTTGTACAGCGTGTTAATGTACACTAAGGTGACTGTAAACCTTTAAAATATAATGTTTCATCAAGATGACATTTTTTAAAAATTTTAATTTCGAATTCAAACGCAATCCTTTAACTTTAAAAGTGTGTTTGAATTTTGTATCAATCTTTATTAGAACTTGAGTTACATCTGATTTAAGGTTAATTCAGCAGGAATTTTCTCTGACCAGAAAGGCTCTATAAACGACATTTTTTACAACTTCAAAACACAATATCTCAAAATTTTATTCATAAATGATCCAAAAATTTTATATATATATGACTTTTCATGAAAAACATGGATTCGGGTATGTAGTTTTAAATCTTTAACTGGAAATGTTTAATTATAATGTTTCATTGTTTCGAAAAAAAATCATAAAGTTTTAAGTGGATAATTTTAATTGGATATTTTTAAATGCATATTTTTAATGGATAATTTTTAATTGGATATTTTTAAATGGATATTTTTAAATAGGTAATTTTTAATTGTACAAATTTTATTTGGATAATTATTAATTGGACAAATTTTATTTGGAT
>BMAW01060994.1:3749-37073 GCA_019974015.1 Nephila pilipes
AGACATTAACATAAATTTTCACTTCCGGATCTTAAAGATATACTGAAAAATGAACCATACACAGTGAAACAATTATATATATTTTAAAATGTCTTCCAATGTTGTTTTTGTATTATCTATTTCACATCTGTTTTCTTTAAATCTCTTTCTGCTAAGCGTCTTCTTTGTGCTTACATGCTGTAACCTTCTACGTTTTCAAAATAAATCAAAATGAGATAATTTAACTTTGTATCTTTTTTTATATTCTACTGTTACATCACTCTGACTTTCTTTATAAGTAGGTTTATCGCCCACATTATTTATTCTAAGCAATCCGTATTATAATTATCTCGCTTAAAATTGTTCTGTTGTATTTCTTATAAGGAATCAATAAAATTATTTTTTAAACATGTATTTTAATTTGTATCATTATATGTAAATATCGCACAAATACTCAATTTTTACTTATGGTTAAAAATAAATTTTTGAATGAGAATGCTGTATAAGTACTTGCAATTTTTTTTTTTTTGAATCAACTGTTGTCATTTGTGCATAATTTTCAATAATTTAAGAATAACTTAATTAAAAAAATATTCTATTGAATTTTTAGGAAAATAAAATTTTCCATTTTGTAACCCAAAACCTCGTTTCGAAAAATATGAAAGTTCAATTTTATGTTCAGGAAGTAAGACATAGGAATTTCGAATATTTCTTAAAAGTTCGTTTTTATGGTTTTCAGGTTATGAATATTATAACTTCTTTTTTTAAAAAATAATTTTCCTGGGTTTATTTATTTATTTATTTTTGATGAAATGTAAAATTTCCCCTCTTGCAATTCTAAACCTCTTTTCGGAGTATAAGATGAATCCAGTTTTCCATTCAGGGAAAAATGATGCAGAAATTTCGAATACCTTTTAAAGGTCTGTTTTTATGGTTTATCAGATTAGGAATATTATTATATCAGTGATTCTAAAATTGTAGCATTCGTACTTTTTGGAGCTTGGGAACTATTAATGATGGATACGGTAGCAACCTTGACAAATATTAAATTTGACGATTTATTTCGGAAAAAAATTCTTTAAAAAAGTATAATTTAGAAATAATATTTCCCATTTTGTAATCCTAAACTACTTTTCGGAAAATAAGAACATTTAGGAAAATAAGAACTTACATAATCTTTCCCAGGAAAGGATTTTAATTAATTTCGAATACTTTAAAATTTTATTTGTATAGCTATCTAATTTATTTTATGAATATTCCGTATAAGTATTCTTCAGACTGTGGTACAAAAACTCTTAAAAATGAACAGATTATCATCAGGGGATACACGGACATATCAGCTACACGGACAAATATTTTTTTTGGTGAATAAGTTCCAAAAAGTTGTAACTGCAAACTTCTTCGTATAAAAATATCAAGGATACTTGCAAGATAATTCTGCAAGCAATTGAGCTGGGCCAAAGATATATTTATTATGGTACCGCCAATGGTATGTGGGCGTGAAAAAAAGTATCAAATGACTTCTTTATTAATAACAGAAACATTCACTATACTACTGTAAACTGTTTGGTAAGTAATATTAATACGATTTACATGATCATATTCCTTACTATTATTAGTATAATTAAGATATATACGCTGTATTATATTTATTTATTCTATATAAATTATTTTTGGCTTATATGGAAAAGGGAAATTGTATGATTTTTTTATATAACCTCGGAAATTTTATTTCCTTCGAAATTAATGAAATATAAAAATATCAATGGCAAAAGGCAACATTCATATTTTGGTGATGTTACAATATAAATTTTTAAAAAATCACAAAAACTTTTGTTAAAATGTGGACGAGATTCCACATTGGCTTCAATTTTATAACCTTCCCCACATTTATTGAAGATAAATCATTCACTACGATTATTAGTTAATAGTCTCTTAAAATTTGTAATGTTTCACAACATAACGTAAGATTTCAGCACAAATCAGCAAAAAAAAAATTGTAAATCATCACTCAGTCGCGTTGTTTTCTAAAAGAATTTAAGAACTCTTACTTACTCACCTGATGATACTCTAAGAAAAAAGTTACAACGAAAGATCGAATTCAGAAAAAGTTTTAAGATCCACTGTTCTAAGCGAATTCATGTTTTTTATAATGTTCTCATATAAATTAAATAATTTAATTGCATCGAAATTTTGAAATAAACAGGACAATATTTTTAATTACAATGACCTTGGTTGTTAACAGGTATCAATTCTTTTAAAAAGAACAAACGTTTTTATCAAATTAAAAGTTCCCATCTGCCTCAAAATCTTAAGCGACAAAATGGTGGCTTGAAACTTAAGAAAAGTTTCCTTTAACTATGGAATGACTAACTGCGGTGTACGGGATGTTAGCTTTTAAAAGAGTTTCTTGTTATTCTTAAAGATTGTTTACAAAGAGTAGAAAATTAATAACCAGGCTTCACAAGCAAAAAAAATCCAGGAATTGGAAGCTAACTGAATTTGAAAAAAAAAACCGGTTTGAAATGTTTCTCAACGCATTTAAGAATCTTCGTGCGCAATAGCAATTTCATTCTTGAAATAGCTTTTAGACACAAACAAATTTGACTTTCAAATGAAACTGGCTGATTTATATTAATCTCTTGTTTCTCCAGCTGTTTGTGTGGAGTTTTAGTAATTATGAAGACGAAATAATACTTTGTCAGCTCTTCTACTCTTTTCATTTCAGTTTGTTACATTGTATATAAAATGTACATTTAATTATTGATTACCGAACTCTGTAGGCAACTCTACACCGATTGTATGAATTGGAATTTTTGTATGCCCTAGGTTTAATATGATCTTTGCCATCACGATGTTTTAATCTATAAAAATCACTTTTTTAAAAGTTTAAAAAAAATTCTTAAATATTATTGGCCTTATAAAAAAAGTTATTTATTTTCCTGTCTTATACGCCAGAAAATTGAAATTGTTATAAAAGTTATTTTTACCAAATTTTATTATTTTGTTTCTGAATTACAGCTTATTTTTCATCTACTCCAGTTAGTTAACCTGGGCTTACGTATTTGAATATTAAAGAAAGAACTGTAAAATATTTCATCGGCACATTTCGTGATTTCTTAAAAATTATTTAGAAAACTCGTATTTGATGTTAAATACAGTTGAGACAGATTTATAAGCTGGTCTGAACATTTTTTAGCGAGAACGCAAGCCCATTTTTATCGAAGAAGTTCTAAGATGTTAAGTAGATTTGCATGAATTTCATTCTACTGTTGATAATCTTTATGAAATCAATTGTCTGTTGTGTTCGATTTTATAAATGTATTGGTAATCACACACATGTATAAATTATATGCTTCGAACAACTAATCCCCTGCTCCACACATAGTACTTCACTACGGGTTTCTATAAATTACAATTCTTGTTCTGTGTTTAATATGATCTTAGATACTGTAATGTTTTAATCATTTAATATCAGTTATTTTTTGAAATTAGAAACATTCTCTCTCTATATATAAATATTGCAGGAATTTCAACATTTTTTTAAATTTTATAATAACTTAAAGGTTCGAAAATATTGGTAGATATTATTTTCAAACAAAATTTTAATTTTTAAAAGTTTGTTTTAAAATTACGACATGTTCTTTATAACTTTTGAAAAAGTTCTTTATTCTGCATTTATGTATTTAAATATTATAATTTATTAATTTTTAAAATTTCATCAGCACATTTCGTAAATTCTCTAAAATTTTAGAAACATCTTTTGTAATATTGAACGCGGTTTAGGCAAATTTATAAGGAGGCTTAAAGAATTTTTAACGAGAATACATGTCAATTTTTGCTGAAAAATTTTGAGAACACTTGAATTATAGAGATGTGAGAACTCTAGATTCTTACCGTCCATATATTCCTTATGTCTATATCTTCAGTATGAAATCCGCCATCGTTTATAGATCTAAATACCAAAAATAATTTTTCCCCCCTAATGTTTCATGTAGAACATTTGGATAATGCGAGCAAATGCTATATTTTGCTTAGTTATGAGTAATATTAATATTTATACTTTCCGTCACACTTAAGTTTATTTACAGATTTTTCTCTTCTGTGTATTGTTAATATATGATCATGAGATTTGTATCATCTATTTTGAGAAATTATAGTCTTTGAATTTCATTTACATAAACAGTGCAGCTCTAAACAGTTCGTATATCATTGTTAAGCTCTCAAAGAGTATCAAGAATTAAGATAGTTATTAATTTAGATAAATTCACAAGACTCTCACGTGGGGAGGTATGAGAAATAATAAATCCTATCTTGAGGTGGACAGGTAAATTAAACAACATTAAGCAAAAAATGCTAAAATTATACAAGTTGTATTTATATAATTCACGAACCTTGAAGTTATTCTAAATTCGTATTTAAAGTTAAATCTGATTAGCACAAACAACGGAAGGAGGGGGGAATATCCTTTCTCTTCGGTAAAGAATTTAATTCAAAATAGGAATTCGCATCTTTTTATTGATTGTTTATAAACATTACACGTAGAAGCAACACGAGGGCTATTTACGATGGACCTCGTAATTTCAAACCTCGGTCAAGTGACAAGGACAACCCTTGAGCTGGCATCTCCCTCTCTAAAGCTTGACCCCCGCTTTCAAGGGAGAGAATTTGGAGTGTGGACAGATTTAAAGTGAGCTCCGATGCACGGCGGCTTTTAAGTGGCTTCAGGACTCGAACCCACGGCTCGATGAAACAACCCTAACTGCGAGTTCGCGACTGTGACCTCTAAACTACCCCGGTCACATTTTCTCCTTTACTGCTTTCATGAGCTGAACTTATTACTAAGGCAGGAAATGTAGTTCACTTCGGGTCTTTGCATGATTTCATGTGCAATTTCGGGATTTTACGCGGGTTCGCTGGATGCTATAGGAAATAGAATAGATAGGAAAACAGATTTCGTATAAAATAAATTTAAAACTAGATTCAATTCCGTTGTGTGATAGGAATAGAGAAAAGAAGGAAAATTTAGAAATAGTCCTAAAAATAATGTGGTACGAAAATGGAGGCATTTATTAGCCTGTTGTTTTTAAAATGATTCCTTTTGAAAAAAAAAAATGTAATTTTAATTCTCCCTCTAAATTCATTTATAGATACTAACATACCTATTAACTTCCAAAGATCGATCTAAAATCGACATGCAATTCCCATCAACTAATAATACCTCAGTAATAATCCTAATGACTGGAACGTTTTAGTGCTGAACAACTTCCATTGTGATGATATCTATCAAAATAAGGTTATTTTAAAGTCCCGGGCCGCGGTAGCCTAGTGGTCAAGGTCGCGGTCTAGCGGCCGGCGGTTTTCGTTCGGTCGCGGGTTCAATCTTTGGCCGCCAAAGATCCGCCGTGTAGCCGGGGCTGATGCACGTTAAATCTGTTCGGGGCCCAAAGTCCTCACGTTGGCGTGGTGTGAATATTAGGAGAGGGGGTGCCAGCTCTGGTGTTGTCCTCGTCACTTGACCGTGGTTCAAAATTACGAGGTCCGTCGCCAATAGCCCTCGTGTTGCTTCTAGTGCGACGTTAATAAAAACTAAACTATTTTAAAGTCCCTCCAGTTTTTTTTTATATTTAAGAAAGTACGTTATTTGTGGATTGATTGTTTATTAACGTTGCACTTAGAAGCAACATGAGGGATATTGGCAACGAATCTCGTAATTTTGAACTTAGGTCAAGTGACGAGGACGTATTTAAGAGGATATAGCACTGTTAGAAGTTTTTAAATTCAGGTATTTAATTAAAAAATGTTCATGTTCACCATATTTGAATACTCGTGAAATATGCATTTAAAAAAAAAATTCATTTTCCAACAAACAGTTATTTAAAATCTTCTAATATTTTAAAATTCTACTACTTCTATATATTTTCAAACAATTATTTTCTTAATTTTCTTTGAAGTTCTTCTCACAATTCTGTTTAATTGGTTAGTTGTACTCATGTTACTTATGGTAATTTAATTACTAATTCCATAGTCAGAATTATCGAACATTTTATATTAAAGAACCAAAAGAAAATTTCAAAACTTTATATGGGTTATTAAAATAGGCATTAGCATTTTCAATACATGACCGTCATAAAAAATAGAAAGCTAAGTAAATGCAGCTTAAAGTTAGGAAGGTCATTGAAGTGATTTGGGTTACTGTTATAGAAAATTTAAATAACTCATTAAATAATATTTCACTGAAGCTTTGGAAATTTGTACGTTTATTTGGATAGGTAACACATTGAATTGAGATAATAATTTTTTCTTGATATTTAGATCATTTTTAGGGTATTATATCCCCTCAAATCCAAAAATATATCTATCGTCTGATACAAACACACACGTGCAGGTCACTGGATATATATTGTAAACCTTGCCATTAGAATTTCAAACAATTTTTGATTTCTCCAAATAAGGGAGAAAAACATTTCTTTCGTAGCTTTATTTGTTTCTTTTTTGTGTTTGAAGATAAAGTAATTTAAATGTGTTTGTTTACCCTGCATGTATTTTACCATATTTTTTCCTGGGCAGTTTTTATGTTTATAATATGTTAATTTGTGATTTATTTTCATCCCCGAGTTTTTTTTTTCTTTCACGTGACTACTGTAATGTAAACGATTTTATGTCGAAAGACTTATTATATTTGTGACATTTATAGCATTGTAAAATTTAAGTTACATCTCAAAACTATAAAAGAAGTTAAAAATAACTATTTTCCGTTTCATATTTGTTTCCTGAATATTTGGTTTCATATTATTTGGAAAATTCTTGATGTTCGTGTATGTTTATGTATTATGATGTTTATGATAATGATATACAACAATCTGGAAAATATTCAAAACAAACTCGAAATGACCTGAACATTAAAATGGCGAAGTGTCGTTGTTTGTTAATAATAAACGTTTTTTTTTTTTTAATACCGACAGAATTTTACGCTTTTACATTCATTTTTTGTGTAATGCAATTTTTGTAATGCAATACAATTTGTCTAATGCAATACATTATGCAATTTTGGAATATGTTACCGCTCAGGTAAATATTTGACCGACACAGAATCATCTTCTGTTGCCAAGTCATTCTCAATTATTGTACCTCATACATAATATATATCACCCCAGTAATTCAATTTTATTATTGATTTATTTATTGATTATTTATTAACGTCGCACTTTGAAGAAACACGAGGGCTATTGGTGACATACCTGATAATTTTGAATTGATGAGGGAGTGACGAAGGAAAGGCTGGCATCCCCCCATCCTTGCCCAACTTCTAAATCACATAAAACCTGAGAGCTGAAGCCTCAATAGAATTTCACTTACACTAACTGTTGTACATGATCATCTGGACTCGGATTCATATCACAATTGCAGCGACGCTAACCATGAGTTCGTGCACATGACCACTTTGGTACCGTAGAAGAATCTGGATTTCAATTGGTCTTAGGTAAAATTAAAATTCGATCTCATGACTGAACTAATATTCTATAGCTTTGAAAAGATTATTAGCAATAGACCTTATAATTTTGATGGACTGGGTGATTAAAAAAATTGAATTTGAACCTTACTCTTCAACTTCCTTCCCATATTGAGGTATAGCATTTTAGACCGAGTTTTATTACTTGTGCAGCAAGCAGCCTCCTGTTCATGGTCACATGCTGTATCTTCTTTAGAATTGGGATTTAAATTGGTTCTTGGTTAAGTCAAGACTCGAACACATGACTGAACTGTGATACTACATCATCGGCCGCGAAGTTCGCGATCACGACCGCTTAGTTACATCAGGTTTAAAGGTCTCCGCATAATTTTTTTTTTGTTGCTTTTAAAATAACTTTATCGATAAATATTTTTATGGATTAATTATAATTCTTATAACATCGAGATATGTTAAGCTGTTTTTAATCCTTGATTTTGCGGAATTATAAGACGTCCATATGGAATACCAAAAATCAATCATTCTAGATATAAAAAAAAGTTTAAACAATTAAAACATGCATTTAATGTGTGTTGCGCTTGCATGTATTTCATGTGTTTTTCAACCTGTGTAGATAATATAAATATACGACAAAAAAAATTGTCTCGAAGGAAACTACAAAATTAAAACCAAACATTGAGCATTAATTGAATATTATTGTATTGTTAAATAACACTGGTAAAAAACGAGTTTTTTGAACTTGGGTTTTCTTTCAAACTTCACGATTTGCGTGACATAATTTTTCACCTTGGCGACAGATTTGGCGACTTTTCGAGAAACTTGACGTTTAATTTAATTCTTCAAATAATTAGTTTTAATCATTCATTTTTTAATGAAATTAAATTATCGTATTGTCATCCAAAATAATCGTGTATAGAAAATTTCAGCTCAGTTGAGGGTTTTAAAATGAGAGAAAAAAAGCTTTTCAAGTTTTGACCCTGACATACAATGTGAGTAAGAAAACTCATTAAAAACACTGCACACGATTAAAATTAATGCAATACCATGATAGTTAAAAGGAGTTGTGACGAGCTGCTTTTTTCATATGCTTATATTTATTTGTTTTATTAACACTTGGAGAATACGTACAGGGTTTCGAGAAAATTTTACGTTACAGCACACTTTACAGTAAATTCAACTGAAACAGTTTTAATACTGTGCTAACGAGATACGTAACCAAATATAAAACAGGAAGCAGTATACAGAAATGATAACTGGCAGTTGCGATAAACTCTGGGAGAAAATGCGAGTAGCGGTGTACCGCGACCTGTTGATCTAAGTCTACAGACTCCCGAATCCACAGAAAAATCTAGAAGCGAACCGTTCGATCGGTGCCATATTATTATAGAATGTCCCGAACCATCGAATGCTAGATTAAAGAGAAGTTACTGTATTCATGACAGATAAACTAATTTATTTATTTTATTAATACTCGTATTTTATTTTAAAAAAATATTAAAATTATGTTTAATTAAACATTTAATTGAAACATTTTAAATCCATTATTTGCGCCACATGATTACAAAAGTTTGCAAGTATTTTCTTCATCACGTATTTAGGTTTCAAAAAAACGTGTCCAACAGTTTTGTGTATTACTCTGTTAATTTCTTTTTCTTTACAAAATGAAATAAACTTTCTTGACATAAAGTATGCTGAAAAAAAGAACATGTTCTATGTCCAGTTTTCTGTTGAAGTCAGAAAATGTTTGTTGATGATGTTATCATATTTTCTCTGTTAATGCTTTTATGAAATGTTAAATTTTAATGAAATAATCATTAATTAACACTCATTAACGCCTCCCTGTTATTAGATTTTAAAAGTCATCCTTTACTAGCAAAATAATTATTTAATAAAACGCTCAGTACATATATATTCAATCACAGTCAAATGAAATGAAACAGATGATTATATTTTTTAATTTAGTTAAATTGCCTCAATTCTCTCTCTTTGTCTAATCAACGCGCCTGCCCGTTTATGAAAAGTCTCCTAGGTTAAAATCCCGCATAACACTCAACGTTAAAACTCTTAAATCTTATTAATATAAACGTTGACAATTCTATTATTTTAAGACTGTCTTCACCAAACGTAAAATATAAAATTCTAAATGGAACATTTTTTCACACACAGATGAAAATTTTTTTAAACATTAACTTTATTAGACTATTTTTAACATAACTATAACATATAAGGATCATCATATTTTGTTGTAATAATCAATGCCGTTTGAATCAGTCCGTGTTTTATTCTTGCATAAGATTTGTTCCATTTTTTGTGTCATATTATATATATTTAAATGAATTTCTAACTTTACATGTTTAAATGAAAAAAATTACTTTTTTATGGAATATTCCTAAATGTTAAGTTCAAAATATAATATTAATATCGTGACATTTTCCTATTTTAAAATGTATTTTTAAATTTGGGAGATGTTCTTTGTATTCAACGATTGTTTGGCTTAAATTAATGCCTTTCAATCATTACACGAGAACTATTGGCAACGCACCGCGTAACGTTGAACTATATTCTAGCAATGGTTAAATAAGTAAAGGTATTCTTAAACTCTCTTGAATAACTCGCTTTATTCCCTCATATATATTATACATCTGTAAATATTATAGTTACTGTACCTGTATACCAATCGGTATATGTATGCCTAAATAGATGGATCAGTTGGTTTACCAATAGGATATAGTGATCGGTGGGCTTAAATTCTTGTCAATCAAAAACATAAAAACACAGGTTATTGTCATCGAATCACATAATATTAAACCACTGCCCAGCAATGATTAAATAAAGATCAGTTTTAATGTATTAATTCCTTTTTATACGTTATATATATATATATATATATATATAATTATTGTAGTTATTATATTTATATCAATAGAATGTCGTATATCTATGTTTAAAAGGTGGAACAATAAGTATACCAATAGATATAACAATTATTTTGTTTAGAATCATTTTGTTCAAGCACTACATATGAGTTATTGGCAACGAGGTTTGTTATGTTGAACTGTGGTCATGTGATGATTTATATTTGGAGAAGATAGCTTTAAACGTGAATCAAAAAATGTTTATTTCCTCTTATGTTATATATCTGTAATTATTATAGTTTCTATATATATACCGATAGATATATGTATGTTTTAATAGATGGAGTAACTAATATACTAATATATAACACATCGATCAATAACTCCCGAGACTAACCCAGAGATGGCGCTCGTAGTAAACCAGTAACCAGGTCTTTCTAGAGTACTAACCTTTGCTTGAAACGTGTCAAAATTTTAAGTCGATCGGACCAGGAAAAAGGTTTTTTGAAGTGAAGTGAAAAAGGGTTTTTCCAAGTGGGTGCCGCGATTGCTTTCGATGGAACAAAAACAGCAACGAGTCGATGATTCAGAAAGCTGTTTATCGCTATTTACTCGCAACAAAAAAGATTTCTTGCGGGAAAAAAAAAAAAAAAGATTTGAAAAAGCGTTGGAACGATTGTATCACCCTAAAAGGTGATTAACAAAAGGTGTTATGTTGATGAATAAAAAAAAAATTTGCAAAAAAAATGTTGTTTTCAATGTTAGACTCGGGAGTAATTGATCGATGTGTTATATAGCGATTACTAAGTTTAAATTAACCTCGTTTAAGAATTACATGTGTTATTGACAACGAATTACGTTACGTTAAACCGCGACCCATTAATGATTAATATTTAGGGAAGATAATCTTAAATTTTATTCCATAACTCTGTATTCCCTCTTATGTTATATATCTGTAATTATTATAGTTACTATATTTATTCCAATAAATATATGTATGTTTAAATAGATGGATAACAATTGATCTATTAGATGGATAACATTTGATGAATAACATTTGGTGGATTGATAGATGGATAACATTTGATATAACAATTGATCGGTTTAAAGTTACGTCGTTCAAGAACCACATGAAAGTTTATGGCAACCAGCCTTGTAAAATGTTGATTTACAGTCAAGTGATGATTAATATTTGACGAAGAAGGCTTTAAACTTGTGTGTGAATCTATAACTGTTTATTTCCTCATATGTTTTTTGTGCGTAATTATTGCTACTATATTTATTCCAATATATATATATATATATATGTTTTAACAGATGGAGCACTTAATGTGTCAATATATATAGTATTTGGTTGTTTAAAACTCTCGGCGTTCAAAAACTGTATGAGAATTATTAACTATGGACAGCGTAATGTTAAACCACGCTAAAGTATCGATTAATATTTGACGAAAATAGCCTTAAACTTAAATCCTCAATTCTTTATTCCCTTTTATATTATCTATCTATAAGGTTTATAGTTACCATAACCTCTATTTACACCAATAGATATAGTTGAATGTATATTTAGCAGTTGAAATTATCTTATGTGTCTGAGAATGAGATAAAGTTTATTAAGAAGTGATTAAAATCAGGAATTCTTATCACTCTTGTGTTGAAAAAATAGTATAATCAGAGATTATTACTTAATATTTCTTCATTTAAATCGACATAGCTTGTGTGTGAATGATTTTCTCTCAAGATAAAATTCAATGATTAAATTTTCTTCAAAAGAACTCCCACTTAAGTAAGGTCTCGTTAAGTGTTTATAAGGTCGTTAAGTAATTCAAGCAATTCGGCTGTGTCAATTTTAATGCTATTTAACTGTTAAAATATATCTCATTTTTAATTTACGTATGCTTAGATCTCGATCATTGCAATTTTGTATCCTCTTCAGTGTCAAATGTTTCAAAGTTTTAATCAATAGTTAAAATTCAAAAAAAATGCTGATTTTTTTCATAAATTTGTAACAATCTGGCATGGTTAGGTGTATAAGAGATGTTAACTCGATTAAGATTGGCCAAATACTTTTAATTTGTTCATTTAAATTTAGAATAAGTTATATTAAAATGTATTATAATAATATGAAGCATTTATTTAATCACATTCTTAATTAATATTATAATGGCGAATTCTACTTATCTTAATAACTGCATACAGCATGTTTAATATAACTGGATCCAGTTGACTTTTAGTGACGGAATCCGAATCCGGTATTCACTCTTATTTTATCGCATCACATTTGCTCTCACCCTGTTATGATATAACTGGATCCAGTTGACTTTTAGCAACGGAATCCGAATCCGGTATTCCCTCTTATTTTATCGCATCACATTTGCTCACACCCTTATAGTGTACTTATCGCTCTTGCTAATTTCTCTATTTTCTCCATCATCTCTGAAAATACCACCAACCTTCATATCTCATTCACTAGATTTCATATATAGTGATGCTAATTTGTATAAGTCACGGTTCTTTCGTAAGGCAAGGTTCTCATACTAAACATTGTAGTAAAGTACCCTAGCCCCAGAGGTTAGTTAAAGGGAAATGCCCGTGAGAATCCGTTCCAATGCGAGTTTTTAACAAAGAAATATTTCTGCCTTTTTATATTTGTGTGGGTTTGGTTATTTTCTTAGCTTAGCAAATGTCATTAATTTAATTGTGATTTTGCTTTCATTTGTAAAATTAGCATTTCTGTAGAGATGTATAAAGAGCTGAAACCTAATTCTGTTATAAAGCCGAACTATTTTATTCATTTAAGTTATATTATTCATTTCTGACGAAGTTAATGCTATGGGTTCATGTCCTCATTCCACCAAAGATTTATTTTGCGAAATAATGGGATCTATTACTAATTAAATTTAACTTGGATTAATAGTCCTAACGGGATACGAGTATTACGTGGATTGATTAGTTGTTTGGATTAATAGTCCTAACAGGATATTACGTGGATTGATTAGTTGTTTGAATTAACATTACACCAGAATCTACACAATGATTTATTGTTTATTACGTTGCACTTAGAACAATATGTCTATTACTGGCGAAGGACCTAGCAAATGTGAACCTCGGTCAAATAAAGAGGATGACACATGAGCTAGCATCCCTTTCTCCAAACTTCCTCACCATTCCAATGGGAGGACTTGGAGCCTCAACGGATTTAACGTGCATCAACTTCGCAATACGAAAGGTCTTCAGCGATATCAGGACTTGGACCCACGATTGGATAAAAACAACGCTGGCCGCTATCTCACAACTGTGACCACTTGGCTTGTAAGGCCTAAAATCTACGCAAATGCTACAAGTGAATTACATAGTGATTTTAAATCATAATAAAGTGACGAAGGGGACCCATCTATTAGATGTTACTTCCTTCTCCAAACTTCCACCTTGCTGTTCGGGCGGACTTTGAAGTCCAGTTTTATTTAAATACAACTAGTTTAAACGATGGTTCTTCATCAAGGCTCAAATTCGCTTTTCTTGAGCAGTACCTGCCACAAATGCGAACCTACGACTTCTAGGTTACATCTGGTGTGGTTAGGAGGAAAGTAATCTCAGGTGTCGTTCTCTTTTGACTCTGATAGCCTTCATAGTCATCGAGATAAATGCATTGCTTTTTGAATATAACAAAGTTTCTCTACAGCGAAGTATGGTGCGAAAGTCTGTGCAATGAAAGACATCATCTTAGAAGTCAAATATCGTTGCCAATATTACAATGTGCAACTCTAGTGTAATATTTATTTAACTAAAATAAAATGTCCACAACTGTATTCGTGGAAAATACCGCAACCAATGTAACCATCTTGCTTCAACGCAAGAGGGAGCTGCTCTCCATCATAACGATATTACTTTTAATAATCTATCTGGCACTTCTTTGTTTGTTCTTGTACAAGAAAGATGTAATTCGTTTCGGGTCTATTTAATCGGCCAAATTTATAGATGTTTCTTAACTAAATATTTTAAAATTTAACTGCGTATGGATTTAGTGAGTGTCAGTGTCCGTTACTGGAACCATTAGTTATAGATAGTTAGCTAATTGCTATTTTTTCTTCAGCATTTAATGATTTTGAATTAACAATATCACAATATTTTAAAAATGACTTTATATATAATACAAAATCATAAGTTCCTCTCAGAGTTTACCTTCTTTAGTTAGGATGGGAATCATAACCGTGAGGTAACCTAGTGATCTTTTCTTTTCCCATGGGGTGTATTTTATTGATAAAATAACACTCCTCTGAGATATCATTGTGATCCTTCTTTATTTTCGATCCTCCTTGTCGTAGTCATTTAAGATAAAAATGTCGCTTTGAAGAAACTGTAATCTATGTACTAACAATTTTATGCATTATTTTTCTAATTTCTTATCTCTATGAGCATCAATTTTAAAATTACTGAATTCCTATCGCCTTTAGAAACTGTGTTACCTTTGGGAAGAATATGGGCGTTCTTTTTTTTTCTTTTTTTAATTCCATTACATGAATTATTCAGTAATGATTTTATATGGAGAATATTATATGTATTCTGATGATTCACTGAATTATATATATATATATGATTCATACATATATATATGAGACAAAATGTCTGGTCCGGTGGGTGACCCTTATTGAGCAGATACTACTATTTTAAATTAAAATCCCGCCCAAAATAGATTTTTATTTACGGTTTTTAATTTTCCTAATTTCTGCTTATATATCCCTAAATCCAGGATAAAAAGAAAGATTCTCCGCCTACAAGCTCGTAGGGAAAACTTGATTTGGTCTGAAACAATTTTTATACTGATGGGCCAAGAATGAAAAAGGATATAGCTGATCTCTATTGAAATACATGTGTATCATTCCATATTAATGAAAAATAAAATTATACCTTTGCGAAAAATATTGTTAAAATATATTTCGAAAAGAAATCACTAATTCTCATTGAAAACTGTAATTATGAGAATAAAAAAAAAATCTTAACAATTTACAAAAGTTAAAGTGTACACCTCTGAACTTATTGCTCAAGAGCAAATAAAAAAAACAATTGATTTTATCAAAATGCAATTATGGCTGAAAATCCGATCTCTTAATTTGGTATCCATTTTAACTAATCAAAGTCTCTCTACAGAGAGTACTTCATTTTACAATTTTAATAGTTCACTTCATAACTCTTTTATTACAGGAACAGCACTTTTAATGTATTAGTTATTAAAATCGTATTTGTACTGTCTGTAAAAAAGATTCTAAGTACGCAAAGAAGTGAGAAGTCGGAATTTTTTTAATTATATTCCGATAAGTTAAAATTAGCATAATTTCCATAGGGATCCCTTTAAAAAATCTGTTATTTTGATAAATTGCAGTTAACATTTAAGTACATTAACAATGTTATTAATAAAAAATGATTAAAAACTAATTAATGAACATGAAAAAGAATATATATATATAATAGTTCCTCTCTCCCACCGGACCTGACATTTTGTCTCTTACAACAGGTACTAATGCGTATATATATATATATATATATATATATATATATAAAACTTTATTTTAATTTTATATTCCTGATTATGATTATTATTAAGATATCTGTTTATGTTTGTTACATTTAATGGACTAATTTAGTAAAAATTATCTTTAATTTTATCTATTTTCAAATTCTTCAATCTTCTTGCACACGATTTTTTGGATATGTCTTATTTTCGTTCTTCGAATTGGTATCTACCAATATTATCGTGAAATAATTTTGTGGGGAATGGTTAGGATTCTATAAAATATGTTTAAATCTTTACCTCAGTCCAAAGCCTGATGCAGCGAATTTTAAATGTTTTACATCTTTCCTTTGTTTATTAAATATTTTTATTTTATTCTATCTTTTTATCTATTTTTGTCCATTTTTTGCTCGATCATAAGTCTAAATATCTAATTATTATTAAGAATTTTATTATTTCTATATTTCTTATTCTTATTATGATTTTGATATTTTGAATAAGAGTTAATTTTCAATATATATATTTTACATTATATATATATATATATATATAATGTAAAATGCCAAATCCTGTCGTGCTCGAATATTTAAATAGTCCTTATACTAGAGATGTTCTATTCTGTCAGTAAGAAACTTGCGACACAAAGGAAACTTGATAATTTGCGTTTTTTATCCATTCTTATAAGCACAATTATAAGTAAACAATCCTTTACAAAAAAAAAAAAAAAAAAAAAAACTATCGCTTATTACATTCTACAAACTCCAAGACAAAATTTGAACAGTAGAATTGTAATTTGTACCTGTTATATTTTTCAAATCAATTACGAAAACATTTATAGCAAGTGTATCATTTAAACATATATTATGTATATCAGAACCAAACGATTATGCTTTAAAATCAAAAATTACTAAATTAAATATTAAAATGAAGCAAACAATAAGATATCAAAGTAGATAATAAATTTTGATCAGATATTAAAATAAAAACAAACAAAAAGCTTACAGTCTTAAAAATGTTGTTACTAAAATAGAAAATTATTCATTAAAATTATATTGTATTACATATTTCGGTGTTTTGCTTATAATTTTTATTGGGGAATATTTAAAATACAATGTATCTTTTGATATACAATCTTTTTGATATACATTAGAATACATCAGTCAATTAAATAGTTGATATCTACAAAACGTCTTGAACAAAAACGCTGGGTCGTAGGTCGGTTTGATATAGCCACATTCCAAATGTACACTGAACGCAAATTTAGTTATTTTTCTTTTCGATTCTGAGGTATAGCGTGACAAGTGTTGACCACATAATAGTTCTAACCGGTTCTTAACATATCCAGTTGATCAATTTACTGTCGAATATTCGGTTTGTTGATAGCAAATAGTGATATTTGTTACAACATGAATGGGAGTGCTTAAAAAAACAAATCTCTAATTGTTTAAAAA
The DNA here is from genome assembly GCA_019974015.1 of Nephila pilipes. Lineage (NCBI taxonomy): Eukaryota > Metazoa > Arthropoda > Arachnida > Araneae > Nephilidae > Nephila > Nephila pilipes. The sequence goes on from BMAW01060994.1 coordinate 21,015, forward strand.
TTATAGTGTTTCTATGGGCCTGAGTTTTTACTTCTTTAAATGCATAGTTTTAGATGTTTAGGGATGTCATTTATCAATGTTAATTGCGTCAGTGTGGCGTTCATCATGATTTGTCTGCAATAGTAAAAGAAATAGTCTTTACAAGTACAAAGTGCATATATTATTACTAATTAAATCATTTTTGTTTTAGATTTTTTAATAATTAACAGTTATACAGTTTTAATATGTTCAGTGAGTCTTATTTAGATTTTTTTTTTTCAAATTGAGTGTTGTTATTGTAGTTTTAACATTACGAATCCTATCTTCTGCGATTTTATCTCAGGTATGTATACATTAAACTCCGTCTTTTATTTCAAATCGGAAAAAAAAATTCTAACGAAAGTAGAGAAATCTTTATAAACTGAAATTTTGTAAAATCAAATCAAATTCGTTTTTTAGTAAATCAGATTTGTCCTTTTGCAAATCCTTCTTTTACTAACAGTTTCAACCTTTTTTTAGTATGAGATTTATCTTTGCATTCGTTTGAAAACTGATTAATTTTAGCTTCCTGATTTTTTAATCATTATAAACTGATATTTAGCTACTTTAAAAATGCGAGTATCAGACCACTCCTATATTTTTAACAAAATAAAATTCAAAGTGGTAAATTATATTTAATTTATTTTCTGCTTTCTTGGTCCTGATGCCACTAAGGACTCGAAGGGTAGCATCCTAAATTTGTCGAGGATCCAAGCCCTTGCAATGGCGTGGTGTGAAAGTTTGGAGAAGGGAGTACCAGCTCTAGTGTCGTCCTCGTCACTTGAGCGACGTTTAAAATTACGAGACCCGTTCTTTTTGCAATTAAATGTTGAGTTCAAGGTGATTGCCTCCCGAAGGATGGGTTGGAAACTTTAAACCCTTTGGGTGAACTCGGTCCCTTTGGACATTCTCTCTATAGCCGTCGTTAAAATCAATAAAATTCTAATTGTGGGCTAATATATTTATAATTTTAGGTTTTTTTTTTTTTTAAATTGGATTGAACCTAAGAACTTTTAAAATTTTGCCAAGACTTTTGATAAAAAAAAAACTGTTCTTATAGTTTACGTAGGAAGTATAATTTTTCCTTCAGGTTTTGTGATGATAAAAAAATAGAAACTATTAAAAATTTACTGTCGAATTGATGATTTTTCTAAGAATGAAGTCAATGAGCAATACTTAATTGTGAATACATTTTTACTGTTTTTTTCACTGACATTTATCGAAAAAATTTACAGACAAATCGTTTACAAAAACAAATCAATAGGGAAAAATATATTTGCAAAATGTTGGATTTGAAAAGCAAAAACTGTATAATTAGTATTGTGTGCATTTATAATATAGTTTACAAATAATATATTAAATGTGCATATATTTCATAAATAATATATGCAATCGCAATGTGCATGTGATATAGATATATTTTGAGTATTGTATATCTTATTTTTCATTCATTATTAAATTATTCATATGTTGTTTTTTATCAGATCTATTATAATCTGTAAATTGAATAAAATTCATGTGAAATCAAATATTATATATTTGACTAAGAGGCGATTACCCTCTATGAGTTACAGGAATTCATTTAGAAAATAAATATATTCTTAAAATTTTTCTTTAATAAAATATGGATTGCTAGAATAATACAAAAACTGTGAATATTGTTTTGCAGACGATTTTGCACCCGATAAATTTTTAAAATTATTTGTATAGTTTTCATTAAAATTTTTATTTATACATAACGATAAATGATATGTGTATTCCAATGTGTTATCTGATAAATTAAAATGCTTTGTAAAAACGCTACATTTACTTGTTTAATTATACACCTTCTTTGTGCTTTAAACAATTGAATTCAGTTTTAAGCATTTGAAGCATCTCTTTCTTTACATTATTATAGTAATTGAGGTTGAAAATTATGTTTCTAAATTTAAATATAGCAAAAAGAACAATATTTTGTAAAATATGTTGTTTATTTTAAAAAAAATTGCCTCATTATTTTATTTTTGTAATTAAACTATATGTACCCTAATAAGCAATCAAATGCAAGAGTTCTATTTATAAAACTATTTAATTGTAAATTTCAAATTTTTATTACTGGTAATGACCATGAGTAATTCTTTTTTTAGTATTCATTTTCAGTAAAGTAGTTATTTTTTTTTTTAAATTAAACGCTTTATTTAGTTTTTAAAATAATATTTTGTACATACTTGGTTACATAATGATTTAACAATTTCAGAAGACTTATGACATGAACTTATGAACATAAAAATAAAAAGTTTTTTTTTTTTCTTTTCATTTGTTTCTTTTCTGTAATAGAACGGTTTTCTTTTTATTGTATCGGTTTTTGTTAAAAGATTACTCCGTTATTTTTTAACATAAAAAATTTTTTGCGTTAGAAATAATTGTATCATTTTTCCATTTCAATAAAAAAAAAGAAGGGAAATTGAGGGACGATTTTTTATTTAATTTTAAAGAGAAATCATTTTTAAAAATTTCATGACAAATTAATGAAGTAAAAAATTGTTTATATTTGTCACCATTAATAAATTAAATGAAAGTGTTTCCAATGATTGCAAGTATGGATATGTGGACGCTATATATATTTTTAAATATAATGTTTTGTGTTGAAATTTGAATTATTTCGTCATTGATTTTTCTTTTAAAAGCAAAATAAAAATCTTAACATTTAGTACTTATATCTGTGATGAATATAATTGGATGAAGTGGGACTAATTTTAAAAAGTAATACGAATTAGCTTTTAGATTCTTCTCTTAATTTATCGTCTTTAATTTGCTTAATGCGCTACACGTAAAACAAACCGTTGTGTAATCCTACTCTATATTCCAAACCCATATTCTTTTGCCTAGTAACCCCATGAGTCGTTTTTTAACGGAGAAAAAATACAAGAGCCATTTAATGATTCCTTCGATGATAAGAATGCTTTATTCATCACCGGATTCGTCGTCAACAAAATACCCGATAAAAAAACCAAAAACAAAATTTTAAATAAAAAAAATCAACTTCGCATTAACTGCGATTCTCACCCTTACACTACAAACCTGTTTTTAATGATGTGAAATAGAAAATACATTTGCTTTGTAAAGGACTCTCGATATCAACCAGCATTTTTGACACTTTTCCTGTGCTTCCTTTGACCGCCTCATTAACTTCCGTACCTTATTGTTTTTGTTCGAAAAGTTTTTCCAATAATCGTCTGCAAGAATTTTCACTACTGCAGACGAGAAGTGATACCCTTTTCTACTTATTTTTCCCCCTTGCGAGTTGGCGAAGAACGGAGACATTAATTCAGGTTTTGCGCGTTGGCAACAGTTGTTTCTTTGAATAACAATGTTGCTTTTAGATCGTAATGAATTGTTCTACGTTCACTGATCTGTCTAGCACTATGTGGTACATATGCATGTTTACGTCATAGCATTCTTACAATGTCTCTTCTTCCTTCATTTTTTTATGTATTCGAAAAAGATTTGTTTTGTTAAGCTCAACAACAAAAACAAAGTGGCGGGTATAAATATATCCGAACTTTCGTCTTGGAAGTTATTGTGCTCCTGCTTTGAAAAACAGACTCGAAGTTGTGGGAGTAATTGTGTTAAAATTGTTGAATGAGCAAGTGGCGGAGTTTAAAAGTCGGGCTGTTTTTCTCTTCCATGCGCAGGTGTTCAAATCGGTTGCATTATCAAGCTATATGCATGTTGTAAAATATTTACGAATGAATAAATTATACTCTAGCAACTATTACTCACATTTAAGAAAATAAGGCTTAAGAAATAATTTGCAACTTCATTTTTTAAATTTAAATTTCCAGAAAAAGGCATCTAAATAAAGATTCGTTCTTTAATTTAAGTTTCGAGTTCTGTTTAGATGATGGATACTAAAAAAGATACAGGGAAATGTTAGGTAATGAAATAAAATCACTGTTTGACAAAATATTTAACAGAATAATCTTGTCTATTTCTTGCGAAATCTATTCAATATTAAGGGTTTTGAAACTGTTGTATTAAAATAGCTAAGAGGAAACATATATATTTGGAAGAGTTTACATTGAATTTTAAATTTTCTTTTCATTTTCCATGCATCGATATTTGAATTAAAATTATTGCCACATACCCTATTGTGAAACAAGTACAACTCGCATCTTATTCGAATACATTGAATTTGAATATTCTCTCAAAGTGATTTCAAAATAAATTACTAAATATTTAACTTCTGATTTTCTATCTGTCGTGATTGAAAGGAATTGTTTCAAGATCTGTTTGCTACTAGATGATTTATAGTAAAGAGAAGAATTATGGATGTTTAATATTTACGTTATTTATCAGAATTTTTATAATAAAAATGTGTATGACTTATAAAAAATTGTGTGTGGTTTTGTCAGCTGTTTAAAGTGAAACAGGTAGCACTGTTACAATTACAGTTAACAATTGTTAGACTTCCAACATCTTTAAATATTTTTGTTATATTTATGTTTGTATTATTATGAATATACACGTGTATATCTATTATTTCATGAGCGTTTTTATCGATTTATTACTGTGAGTTTATCGCTTGCGCATTTTTTGCGGTCTTAATTTACGACTTAATCCATATAAACATTTGATAAACTATATTTGTAAGGACGCATGTATCCGAAAATGTTATTTATTTTTATTGACTTACTTAAGTATTATTTATTTAAGTGACTAAGGTATGTGTATCCTAAACTGTAATAAAATTGTTTTTATAGATCTGGAACATCCCAAATCATGTAAAATGTTTGTTTTCTTCTCGTAATAATTTTGTTGTGTTTATGTTTATAATGCAGCAAATATTACGTTCATTTTTGCAATTGCTGTTCTATTTGTTTAAAGGATGGCATTTTTTGCCCTCGTTATTTAAGTATCAATTTTTAATAAATAATGATACGTTTGAATATAATCACGTGTTTAATATTTAACTTATATAAGTTTTGTGTTAATATACATATTATTTCGGTTAATTTTTTTTTCTTTATTTATTGTTAAAGGAAAACAAAATACATGATTTTATGAAACATAAAGATGTGTTTTCAAATTGTTGTGTAACGAACATTAAACTGTAAAATAAATTTTACAAAGAATCAAAATTTTAAATCACATAATGACTTCATATTTCACTAAAATAGTATTTTTAATTTTTATTTAAAATATTAACTGCAAAGATGGGCTATTCACGTTCCTCTATTAATTACCTTGGGGACTCTTACGAAACATAAAACTTCGGTTCATCCAAATGAAACGTGATCCAAGCAAACTAAACTGAAGAAATGAAATGTAGAGTGACAGTTAAAAACGGATATATAAACTATACCATATGCAATGAGAAAGGCGGAGGAATTGAATAGAATTCGCTTAATAGATTTGTGCGTGTATAAATCTTTTTCGTATTCTTGGATCAAAGGTGACTCTGTCCTGTAGAAATTGAAGATAAAATTTTGACGTAATTACATAATCATTTATTCAGATTCCAATATAGGGGCAAGCTTGATATTTAATATTTACATAAAATGTGTTAATAAATGTGTTCATGGCCTGATATAGAATATAGAGCATCAACTGATATAGAGCCTTTCCCTTTATAGCATAAATAAATAAGATATTAAACTGATAATTGTGGCTGTTTTAATTAATTTAAAGTTGATATATCTTTGTTAAGAATTTAAGTTAGAGAGTAAGATTTTGATTTAAGATTATGGAAGAGTTAAGTAATAAGGATGTGTGCCGCAACAATTAACTAAGGGCTAACTAAAAAACATATGGATTTAATTCTCGTAGCGCCATCTATGTGTCAGGCCGGGGACTTTTCAATTGACCTGTTAACATAAAAGGTTCTTATTGTTTTCATAGCAACCAAAATTTCAGCATTTTTTTTCTTTTGTTCATTCAATTTTTTGTCTCGTTCTTATCAAAGGTAGGAAATTAATTTTTAAATTATTTGAATTTGACATATTTATATTTCTTAAAAATAATTAGAATTACATTACTAAACTGTTTGTCGTTTTTACAACGTGTATTTTTATTAATCCTATAGCATATACACCCTTCTAATTTTTATTTAACTTTGTTTTAATAAATTAATTGACATTTAGAATTATCCGACGGATTGTGTGATGCAGTGAGTAATTTTATTTAATGAAAATATTTACTTGTTTTTTTATTAATGTCGCACTTAGAAACAGCATTAGGACTACTATGAGGAACTTTTAATTTTGAACCCCTTTCAAGGTGCCGGTGACACCTGAGCTAGCATTTTCCCTCTTCTAACTTTCACATTACATTAATGGGAGGACTTGGAGCCTTGCAAGATTTAACGTGCAGAATTTCTGCTTCATGGCAGATCTTAAATGGCACAGGTTTCGAGTGCACGACTCGAAGGAAACAACGCCAGCCGCGGGTTCGCAACCATGACCACTAGGCTATCAAGGTCAATAAATAATAAAGTGAAAAAAATACCATTAAAATAACTTAATTGCTTTATTTAGTAAATACACAATTCATGCATAATATTCTTCATAAGACTTTAAAAAAATTATTACAAAAGTTATTTGAAAATAAGTATACAGAGATTCTTTTTTTTTTCTTTATATCTTTTTTAATTTGATCATTCGATATTCCTTTTACTACCCCCAAACCGCAAATTTACCGGGGGGCAAATAGCAAACAATAAGAAATTCGTAAATTTACTTTGGTCTGTCATAGCACTGGAAATTTATTAGTAGAGGCTATTGAAGGAAAAAAAAAAGCTAAAGGCAGGTGATCCATAAATACAAATGTTTTTCTCACGGATGTATTTTAGAAAATTATATCTTAGCAGAATAATAAAGAAGTGAAATAATTATTCTAAAAAAAACAGGGATGTAGTAGACTCCTTTTTAACTGGTGCATTGGTACTAAACATTTGGCCGTGTAAAGAAACTGATGGTTATGCCAACTTATAATTCATACGCAGGTGTATCGTGAATTTTCATAACTACTTGTATACTAAGAAATACTCGAGATATATGGATAAAATATTTATTCTGCATATTAATTCATATGTGCATAATATTGTTATTTGTAGCGATTAATATTAATTAGTTTGCTTTCAGAAAGCCGTAGATCAGTGTTTCTCAACCTTTTTTTTTCTATGCCCCAATAAGCCTTTTAAAAACTCTTATGTTCCCCCTAACACACACACACACACACACACACACACACACGTGTGTGTGTGTGTGTGTATTTGTAAAAATTGGCTATATTACTAATAAATAAATCATTTACGTTCTAAATGAGTCCTTTGCCACCCCTTAAGAATCAAATTGCCCCCCTTGTGGAGTGTAGGTCCCACGTTGAGAAACGCTGCCGTAGGTTGAAGTAACTCGTAGTACGGAAAAGATTAGAATTCAATCTGTTGAATTCTACAATGACGGTCTTCGAACAGTTAAGAAACGCTGGGAGAAATCTACAATTTTTGATGGTGACTTAAGAAAGTCTTAAGATTAATGAATAAAAATTGAGTTTCTACATCTTTTATTTTTAGTAATAGTTAAAATTTTACGATACCGCGGGATAATAATTAAAATTTTATGGTACGCACCCCGGGTTAATAATTAAAACTTTACGATACTGAAGGTTACTTCAATCTACGGCTTCCTGAAACCAACGAATCTACATTAATAGCTACAATTTACTACATTATGTACATAAGGATTAATTAATATGCAGAATAAATTTTATGCAGACAAATATCGGTTATTTAAAAGTAATAATTAAAACTTTACGATGCCTCCTCGTACAAGTGATCCAATTAACCGAAAAAATTTCACAATCATTGACATTTACGTATTAATTTATGAACTGTATTTTTAAAATTAAATTATTTTTTTATATCTTAACATGCGTCAATTATATGCATAGGGTTTAGTATTCGTTTCATTATTTACTACTTTGTAAGTTCGCTTTCTGATTTACTGCCAATGATAATTTTTTTCTTATCTTCAACTAAATTATGATAATTGAGCAAAAATATCCATACATATTTATTTGCAAAAAACAATATCTTTAAAGTCATAGGCTCACTGTTTACCTAAACATAAATACAGAATTATCTCAATAATCCGGCAGGTATTGGACCGGATAACCGAAAACTTCGGATTGCTGGAAAATGATTAATAATAATTCGTTTATACCGCGAAAAGGCATTGTATTATTGTATAAAATTTAATGCAGTACACGCAAATAAAATATCAAACACATGAAATAACTAAAACCACAAAAATGTTTTGTTTTGTATTGGTTGCTACTGGAGTAGAAGGCATACAATTACACGTGTAAGGTTTATCTACCAATGAAAAAACGCCGGATTAATGGCAGGGATGGAAAAGTGAAGTGTTGGGTTATGGAGGGAGTACGGTATTTTATATCATTAAAAAATTATCGTTTGAAATTTAAATACAGCACGTGCACAAATAAAGTATCAAACACATGAAACAGCTGACTATGAGAAATGTATTTTTTAATTGGTAACCATTGAAGTAGAAGACACGAAATTGCACCTATAAGGTTCGTCTGCTATGTAAAAACTCCGAATCACTTGCAGGGATGATGATGAAATGCTGAGTTTTAGAGGGAGTACGCTATTTTGTAAAATTAAATAGAAAGATGAATTACATTTCAAAATCTACAATGCGAATTATATCCTCAGATTGATTGTTTTGTACATTTCACTTAGAAACAACATGAGAGCGATTGGCAGAATTCATAAGGGGATCGCGCTCACCCAAAGGATTTTGAGATTCAAATGGGGCCTTCTAGAGACAATTACCCTCGCACTCAGTATTTATAGGCAAAAAGAAAACTTTTTTAGAATTTTTTTACAAAAATAAAGAGTAACAAAAAAATAGTACATGTTGAAGCAAACAACAAAAGATAAAACATAATTCTGTAAACCAAAAGAAAGTAAAGGTTAACAATTTGTTTACAGAATGTAACATCATAGTTCTAATACTTCCAATTTTTTACTTTTCATTTTTCTTTTCTATCTTTTTTTTTTTGAAATGTATATCAATCTGTATTCCATTCACAACACAATTTCCTTGTTATAACGAAAGCTGATGCTATGACCTCGTCGTTAGCCAAATGACTTGCATAATTTTAATCGCTTTCAAGTGCAAAGGACGACACCTGACCCACTCTTCAAACTTCCGCACCACGTCAACGGAGGACTTGGGTCATCGACATATTTAACGTGCATCAGTCTCGCTACACGGCGGAAGTGTCATTAGGGCTCGCACCCACAACTCGACGAAATGCCGGCTGCAAATCCGCGACCATGACCATTAGGCTACTGCGACCGTGAGGACTTTAAGCCCCGACAGATTTAACGTACATAAGCCCTACTATACGACGGGTCTTTAGTGGCATTGAAACTTGAATTCATGATTCGACAGAAGCAACGCCGATCAAGAGCTCGCAATCATGGCCACTGTCCATTACTTTTAAAACTACACGACTCTTTAAACCGATGACATGTTGGATTGAAGTCGGATGAACCGATAACAAATTAAACCGAAATAATCCAAGTGGGTTAAAGTCATAACGTACTGAATCGAGGTCGGTTAATGGCCGCCTAACTTCAATTAAAATTTTTAATAACCGTTATGTTTGCTTTACAGAATATTTTGAATTTATAACTTTAATAATAATTAGTCGTTACATCTGAGAGTTAATTCTGTATTGTAATGCATAGCATTTTGTTTTTTGATCATTACCTCTATTTAACTCCATAATAGCCTTTCTCGTCTTTTTGTCTTCATTACCCGCCATTTAGCGTATTTGTTGTTATTTTACAAGTATAATTACTCAGCGAAAAACTGCAATGGAGTTGCTCATTATTATTTCTTTCCTAAAGAAAACTTCATTTTCTTCAAGGAAATGTAGGTGGTATCGGTACTTAGGTGAAATTACTTCCAAGTTGAAGTAAAAATTCGGGAAAACTGACGAATAATATAAATATTGTCTTCCTGTGAGAGGCTAACCGTAAATGCAGAATATTTACAAATGAGAATGTACGGAATTTCAGTATAGTAATTTAGTTCTGTGTATACGATGTGGGAAATAGACTCATTATTGTAATTTTATTGGTTCAAGAACTAATTTACACACACACACACACATATATATATATATATGTGTGTGTGTGTGTGTGTGTAATATATATATATATATATATATATATGTGTGTGTGTGTGTGTGTGTGTACTGAAAATTTAGGAAAAATATTTTATAAAATATTTAAAAAGACAAAAAGCCAAAAAGAAATGCAAAAATAAATTAAAAAATGGAACTCAGCAAATATATATATATATATAGTATGTATGTATATTTTTTATAAATGCTATTTTTTTAAAAAAAAATATTAAATTTATTCAAATTTTGTGTAAAAATTAAATTTTGGATTTTTTTTTGTCATTTTTTTATTTTTAATATCTCTTTTCATTTACTTTTAATTTTCTTCACTTCTTTTTGAAAAGCAAAATTTTTTTTTATCTTTAAACGAAATATCTTGAGCTTCAAACTCAAGAGAAAAAAAATTCTTTGTACAAGATTTACTTTTTTGTAAGTCTTAATTAAAAAGCGTGTGTTAGTTAAGATTTTGAAGAAGTTAACAAACAAACTTAGTGTAAAAACTGTACTGTGTAGAAATAATGTATACACAGTTTTCTTACGTATGTATCGTTAGCTTTAATCATTTTGTATTACATAATTCACAACTATTAAAAATTATTGAAGGAAAGTTTTATGTAAGTATTTGAAATTTATAATTTAATTTATAAAAATTATTCACAACAATATTCTTAAAATGTAATCATTAACTACATCATATTGCAACTAAGAAACAATGCATAAATAAAACACAAAATGATTAAATCTTTAGTAACTTTTCAAAAAAAAAATCAACGAAAATTTTTAAATATGTATCAAAATGCTTATGAGTCTTTAAAGAACAGTTACATTATTAAAATTCATTTAGCTCTGAAATAAAGCAAATATTTTCTTTTATGTTCATTAATTTGTCATAATGAACTCAAGAAAAATAAAAATGTCTTTTTTTAAAAATTTTGTTTTACTTAACTTCCATGTAAACTTATATTTTAATTCACTCATTATAAATTAAAAAGAAAAACATTTATCTCAGTTTTTTTTATTCATTATTTATATTAACTAATATAAATAAATAAAAAGTTGTAATTTTGTAGCGGAGATTGAAACTGATTTAAACGCGAATGGTGAATAAAATAGTACTTAAAGGGAATAAGCAGTACTGCATTATGTGTTGCATATATCCAAACTACTTCAAAGCTATCACATATCGTAGTGTGGAAACTCAGAATGTAAGATACTAGATCGTGTCCTACCCTCGTTTTCTGATTGCTTTGAATTTAAAGTCGATCGTAAATAACAGAACAACTCTGAAAAACCAACCTCGTAATTTTGAATGAAAACTAAGCTAGAATGTGACACATAACTCTCCTGACCTATCAACTGGCAATGATTTAGAAATAGAAGATTGATTCCATGATAAAAAATGTAGGGTTAGATCGACTTTAATCTTAATGAATTAAACAAAATTTAAAACTTTGGAGAATATATATATGTGTGTGTGTGTGTGGGTTATATGTCAAAATACATAAACAGTTGTGTATCTTTAGATGCTTAGAAGACTCTTTTAATATGATATGTAGATACATTAATTCATATAATTTTTGAAAATGTTCCGTTTTCTTCAACTCATGGGTAATTTTTAATAATTATTTCTTATTTTATTAGAAGTATTTTTGTGTTTAACACTTCATAAAAATCATTATTTTGTATTTTTTTTATAAATATTTCGATAATAAATAATTTTTTAATGAAAACTTTCGAAAATTTAATATTTTTTAAAACTTTCGTAGCTTGGAACCTGCAATTTATGAAAAGTCCTCGTTTCTTTCAATTCATGGATAATGGACATTTCTTAATATAAGTGTTCTATATTTTATTAAAATATTTATATATTTAACTACATAAATCATTATTTTTTTTATAAATGTTCTTATGTATTATTAAATAATTTTTCAAACAAAAAATTCAGAAGATGAAAATATTTTCGAAACATAGAAAGCAAAATTTGTGTCCTTAAATTTGCCTTTAAAAAAATGCTGGGTGTGTCTGTTTTGATGTTATTCAGTTTAAAATCTGCTGCACAGATTGTGATAAAGTCCACACAAGTTTTATGATGTTTTTCGACGATGAAAGATAAGGCCTTTCCTTACTAAACATTGATTTAGATTACATCGAGATGCATTGAAAAACAACTACCCTGAATAATTTCAAGTTAAAATAAAAACTCTATTTGGATCCCATTCAATATTAAATATTTTTCGTGTTTATTTATGGAGAAGTAAATAGGCATATTTGGCCATATTAAACTAAATTTTTTTTTTATCGTCGAATACACTTATTCATTAATTTTTGATTGAAATTTTATAATAGTCCCTCGGCTTGGAAAAGTAATTATGACAATCGTTAAGGCACAAATAAATAGTATTAAAAAGTAAAATAAATTATTCGCTTATCGTTTGGTTTTTTTTCTCCTTCTTTGTAACGTGATTTTATTTAGTTAGAATTATTTCCTCTTAAAAGTGATATTACCTTACTTATATAGAAAAACGCTAGGGAAATATTTACAAAAATATTGACTTTTTGATTTCTTGGAATTTATATTTTAAATGCAATATGCTCTTTATAATTTTCTTTCCAAAATTAATATTTTTTTCATGTAAACATATTAACCAACGTTTATTTTTGAAAGAAAAAAATAAACATTAAAATTCCTCTGATTAAAATTATTTGAGGGAAACATAAAAATGTTTAGAAGAACGGCATTTTTTACGCACCGAAAAATGCATTTTTCTTTTAATTTTTCTATGTTTATTAAAATACAAGATATTTTCAAAAAAAAATTTAAGCTTTTATATTTTGATTCAGCGAATGTCGAAATTTATTTTTCGTTCTTTTTTGCATATTTATGTATGAAAAAAATACTTTTTATACATGTTGCTTTTTTCATTACGCCTTTTGAAAACCGAAAGTGAAAAAAGTGCTAATAAAACAAACAGAATATGCATTTAAAAATATAGTAATTGCTTTGGTAAATGACGTGAAATAAATAAGTTCCATGATATTGAATATTTCTCAGAATTTATGTTAGGAGCTATTTCAGTTAATCACAATAAAAGAAATAAATTGTTAGCGTAATATTATATTCTGCTTTCATAAAATTACATCTTCGTAACTCATGTAAAAAATTTCAAAATGAATTTTTTTAATTGGATATTTGAGAGAAATACACTATCTCCGCTCCGAACACAACTCTTTTTCAACCATAACTTTTTATTTTATCTTATTAAAATTATATTATATATTTTTTCAAGTGGTATTCTAGAATTTTGGTTTTGAAGTATTTGTTAAGATTTACGAGAATTTGTCTTTGAAATTTTATTAATTATTTTTCCTTATTTTAATACATTCTCATAGTTTATGTTTCTATTTAACGTGAATTTTTAAAGAAATTCTTAAGATTATTTTTGATTTAAAAAAACTCCTAAATTATTTATATTTTCCCCGAGAATCAGGATTAATACCAGTATTCTTTCTTATAAATCCTTTTTTTCTCATGTTTTTATAAGTTGATATTTTTTCAAAAATACATTAAGTTAAAATAAAGTAAAAATACTTAACCACTAAACTATATTAATATCACTCGGCAATAATCACTCACTTTATTTAAAACACATTAACATTTGTTATATCGGTTAGTAAAGTCTACTTTATATAGTTGTTAAGTCTGCACTACTGCATTACAGATATACATTCAAATTTTTAATGCCGTGCTCTTTACTAAACATTGTAGTTTACTGCTTAAGATTCGGTATTGATATGTTATTTAGGAATGAAACGAGTATTAAAAGCCTCTCTTATGTAAGGGAGGGTCATCATACAACGCCTTTATTTTTTCGTAGGTTTGCCCTTGCTCCTACGTTTATTAACGTGTTTGAAAATAATTTATAAGTTTTTTTTTCTGAAATACGTAAGCTTTTACTGTTTATACTTATCTCATTCTGATGGTAAAATTTTCTTAATGCGTTATTTACTAAATTTAGTATGAAAATATTTAAATCCTTAGTTAATTGTTTCTACACGATTTGAATTAGAAATTTGAAATAATTAGGATCTGGACGATTTAAGTACACATTATGAAAATATAAAGTTGTAGTTTTCATATTAACTGATATTTATTGCTGATGATGATATTTCATTTGCATAAGTGGGCATGAAGTAAGCGACGCGAAAGCTGAAGCTAAAACAGCGTGTATCACACGGCAAATCGTAAAGCAACAAGAGGTTGCTGACGGTAAAACTGAAATTTTTTATATTCCAGAAAGCGGAGAATGTCCCTAATTGTTTCTCTGGCAAACAAATATATAATGCATATATATTTGTAGAATTATATATATATATATATATGTATAATTCTACTTTAGCTGAGAGAGAGAGACCATATCCATATGGCTGGAGATACAACTCCGCCTTTTGATGTACAGCACAAGAGTGCAAAAGGGCCAGATGAGAGATAATTTTTCCTTACTCTTCCTTTTATAGAAGGGAGTTTTCCCTTTGACATGTAATAGATCGTATGGTATAGGTGTAGGGATTCTGAGGGATTATCCCTACAGTTCTTCAATCGTGAGAACTACAAGCTCAGCAGATTTTTATGAGCGCGTGATAAAATGAATTAAAGGATAATTTGGAATTGTATCAGAAAATAAGAATGAACTCTTTACTTTTACATTAGAAAATATGAAAATTAGGAAATTAAATTATTTTTCAGTGAAACTATTACAAATTAAAGATGAACTTTTACACACATATATAATACAGTATGTTGTTTGGTGCGCGTATGTAGGTATCCTAAAGTACATGCATGAATTTTTTCATGCTTCTAGAAGCTGTCAGTAATCCCCAGATTGTTGAAAAGAGAGGAAGTGATTTTTAGGATTTTTATTTTTGATAAAATGACGATCAAAACTACTTTAGGATTATGTTTTTGATAAAATGACGGAATAATTTCATAATCACTTCGTCCCCAAAAACGTGTTCAATATTGCGGATAGTTCCGACTTGATAATTACCAGTCAATATACAAAATTTAATGTAATAACGTTGATTCAAATATTTCTGTAAGTTTGTCAAATGTGGTGACGTTTGCTTACATTTCCTCATTCATTGGTAATCATTTGTCAACTGTCAGACTCTACTCGCAAAAAACTTCACCCAAGCGCATTAGAATTTCCTACATACGTGATCTGAACCACTCATTTCTAGCTTCTTTTGCACGGAAAATTATAGTGATATATTTTTAACAAGCCTTATACTTTTGAATGCCGAGTAGTGAAAGCGCTTTATAAATTTGAAGCATTGTTATATGTCTTTTACTTTTTAATTGATCTTTTAAAGTAATTGAGACGTTCTTAGACAAGGAAACATTATCTTATTTTTGCCATGTTTAAACAATCCATGCTATTTTAATTTAAAAGTAACAGAAGTCTTATTTAACATTTAGATATCTGTATACGTATTTATTTCATAATCGCATTTATATGCATCAATTATATATGGGCAATTAATAATCAATAGCCCTATTTATATTTGTAAATCGTGTGCTTATCATTAGGTATATCTTGCATATATAAGTCTAAAAACTTGCGGAGAACTTATGAAATTTTCATTCTATACACTGAACATAACTGTAATTTAAAAAAAATGAACATAAGGATAGTTAAAAAATTTTTAAATAACATCTCAAATTTATCTTAATGTTCATACAAGTGAAGCGCAATACCTAAGATTAGTGAGTGTATATATATATACAACGTGTATAATATTTATATATATATATATATATATATATATATATATATATATATA
>BMAW01060994.1:37473-98579 GCA_019974015.1 Nephila pilipes
TATATATATATATATATATATATATATGTGTGTGTGTGTGTGTGTGTGTGTGTTTGCTACATAGGAAAAACTCGATTTACTGCGTGTAAATTTCAGCTCTATGGATAAAATTGATTTTGAGGCAAATGTACATGAATCCTAAGAAATAAATTTTCATTAAGATGCAAATGCAGATATTTTTCAGTATGGGGGCTCGTTCGCTTACAGACTTAAAATTAATTTGAGAACGTTATATTTATTATATTTTCACTAATAATACATTTATGGAATCGGTGAGTGGGTGATGGTGGAATTTAATGGCGCAAAAGCCAGATGTGGCCATGCTGCGCAAAACAAGATGTAACTGTGATCTAGACGTTTGAAAAAGACTTCAGGAAGTTAAAAGTGACTGCATTACCCAAGTGTACCTGAGACAGCAAACCCCATGGGAAAGAAAAAGATAACTAGGGTGCCTCAAGGTCATCGTGTCCGTAACTACTCGAAGAAAGTAAGCATCTGAGGGCTTTAGATTCAGAGAAAGAAGCAAAGATTATAAATCGTGAAGCTGTCATCAATCGGCAATTGCGTTGTTTTAGTACGATATTAATTCTATGCAACAAATATCAATTATAAAATAGGATTGAGTCATTTCTAATTTCTTTAGTATTTATATTAATACTAATTAACTCTATGGTTGTTGAAGAATTACGGAGATTGAAGAAAGGGGAATCGTACGGACATCCTAATATAATGTTACAAAGTTACTACTTACTGAAAAGTTTGAAATATTATTATTCTTTTTTAAACTACTTTGCTTTTTGACACATCGCAATTTATCAAAACGCCAACACATGTTCGGTAGATGTTAGTTTTCTTTTTTTCTTTTTCACCTGCAAGAAAGGCAGGTGAGCAAACTGGAAAGATACTTCTTTTGAGCGCAGCATCTGCACTAAAGTGCGTTGAGAACGTTGATTGGTCGTTTTGAATGAGTGAGTGACAGTTACGGTTTCATGGCACAAGAGCCAAATCTGGCTATGTTTCGCCAAACATTTCTTTAAATTGTTTTCTAGACCTGAAAAGGTAATATTTGGTTGACTAGAAGGAAGGTCGAAAGAGTATCCCGAGAGAGCTTCACCCGTATTTATTAAATACGATAATTTATTCCTGTCCTTTAAATTAAATTGGTGTATATTAAGTTAAAAATAAAACTTTTAAATTAAATTTTTTCATGTTTTCTGTCACAAATAACGTGTTGATCATATGGCCACTGAAATATATGCTGTACCAAAAAAATGAAAGTTTTGATGAAATAGAAACTTAAATTGATATTTTCATAAAATATGGCAATTTCGCTTGTAAGACTTATCATCTGCTGATGTGGCACAAAAAATGACATGAATCGGTTTTTTATTTAAAAATAATTATGAGTTGGTTCAAATGATACTTGTTTCTGACGACAGATGTCTTTGATAAGGTAAGTTGGTGTTACCATCTGTTAAATGCCGCCAAAACTAATTTGACTCTGATTCATGGGTTGGTTTTGATTGGCGTTAGATGTCGTCGTTTTGCTTTGAATTGTCACCGTCAATGAGACTTGGTGAGTGAGTGTGTGTTATAGCGGAATTTATATTGGCGGTAAGCCATACATGGCTATACTGTGCGAAACAAGGTATTACCGTGATATAGACGTTTGAAAAATGGGGGGGGGAGTTAAAATTTAGGAAACAAGCAGGCCTAAAATAGAAAAAGACTGCAAGGGAATCCAGGGTGCGCATCACCCGTGTTTACCAAAGGCAGCTAACCTCACGGGGAAGGGAAAAGATCACTAGAGTACCTTGGGTGAGTAATGCCCGTATTTACTTAAAGAAGGTAAGTCCCTGAGGGCCGATGAGACCTGGACTCATCATAAACGAAATAACATTCTAGAAATCAAGCAACATTCAAATCAATGGATTGCTTCCTGTGAATGTTCCAAAGAAGGTGTAGTCGGTCTCATCTGTCGGAAAATTTATGGTGACAATTTATTTTGAGGAGAAGGGTGTCATACTCATGGATTATTTCATTAAAAAACAATTACTGGACAATACTATAGTAATTTGCTACATCCCTAATTCCCATTCGTATTGCGGATATTTTTTTAATCCATTTTTATTTTATTTCGCTCTCGCATTCATTTTTGTTAATTTCGTCAGATAATGTTAATTTCATATTCTTATAAGTTTTATTTTAATTGAAGAATAATATGTATTTGATAATTCTTGCAGCCGTGTGTGTTCATATATACCTTATTAAATAATGAACATATTTAAAAAAAAATATCGAACTTTATTCCTTATCCTTTTATTTCGCTTTATCTGCAATTTTTCATGTTGAAAACGGTTTTTGTATCAATGCCGTTTCAAAGAATTATTATCATATTTACATAATTGAATACTAGTAATAAAACTTTTCAAGAAACTCGTCTTTTCTTCTAGAAATTCAACAAACAAAAATCATTGTCTAAAATATTCCTCATGGTTAATGCTTCGAATCTGTATTCAGTATATAAAAGTTATACAATTTAAATAATTATCTCATTCAAATTTTTTTTTCTTCCACCCCGAAACTTATCATTAGTATTCAAAATACCTGAACGTTAATTTTTCCTCTTTCCCGAACGCATTGCGCAACTTAAATGGCGTGATTCAAAATAAATGAAACATATGTGAAGAAAAAAGAAAAAGAATCTTATTTTGTGAAAAACTGCCACAAATAAGTGCAACTGTCTTAAGTGGAGCTTCTACATAAGATTCGCTATAAGTAGTCTAGCATTATATGATCAAGGTCTTGAGTCAAGGCCAGTAATACCGGCGCAATCGTAAAAATAAAAAATTACTTCTGCCTCAAAAACTTGTTATTACTTCTTTTTAAGACTTGTTATTTACTCTCCAACATTATCAAGGAGAATCATTCCTAGATTTGCATGAAACGAATAACTTGAGTGTAAAATTACCGCGTACTGTTGGGGTTGTAAGTTTAAAACTTAAATTTCTTTCTTTTGGTGATGTTTTTTTTTCATTCATTCTTCTTTCTGTTGTTACTTTCTTCCTTTGCAAGCAGTCAACCAGGCAATCTACCCGTACAAGGAATAGATGTAAAGAAATAAAATGAAATGAAAGAATGATAAAAATAAAAATTTTCTCTCTCTCTCTACTGAATTGTAGGTTCGTGAAAATTCTGGGCGTGAGTAAGTAGGGTGGTTTTCTCCGTTTCTTGGTGTTGTTGTTTATGGAATTTTGTTTCTTTGTTGCCCAAGACAGGAAATTACAGAGTCGACGGGGACAATAAATTTATTCCTGTTGCTACGCGAAAAGTTGCCGATGCCTTACAACGTATACCTTTTTTTCAGTTCTAAGGGCACGATTCGAAATTGCAAGGGAGTGGTATCAATTTTTTTAAATCTGAATCGTTCAATGTTCTAAGCGTTTCGGAAGTCGGTTGTTTTGTGTGGCTGGATACGAAAAAATAGAGGCAGGTTTCTAAATTCCAGCAAAATATTGGTAAGATTTAAAATTCAATAGTTTAAATTTTTATGGTTTCAATTTTTAAATCTGAACCTTTCGATGTCCTATGCGTTACATCTGTCATTTTTTTCGAGTGGATAGGTACGAAATCGTAGAAGCAGGTTTCTAAATCCAACAAATCACTGGTACTTTTCAATACCAAGAATAAATTTTCAATTTTACGGATATCAGTAGTGTATTTTTATCAGGGACTGCATACGAAGTAATAGAAGCAGTTTACTAAATCCATCGAGTCATTGGTAAGTTTTAGAGCCTAGATGTTTAATTTTCTTGCATCAGCTAAAATTTTACAAAAAAATATGTCTATCTGGAATGACATATCTGTATTGAGGATAGTGTGTATCTCAATTGGTAGTACTTTGTAAGAAACTTTTAAATTGGTAAACAATTGAGAATATTGATTACTTGTTAGGATTTGTTGCTTTTTAATGAAGTGCTGTTATTTTGTCTTTACAAGTAGCAACACATGGTAGAAGTCTCTATTTTTATACGGTAATCCATACATTTACACCAGCTATTGCTTCCTTAAAAAGCATGTAAAAGAATATTATCTACATGGGCTTTAAATTTATCATTATTTATTAATGTTATACATTTTTACCTACATTACAAATTTTATTGCTCTACATCAGATAAGCTAATGCTATAACATTAAAATTTACACTGTAGAATCGCCTACATTGTATTTTCGCATAACACAACATTATGACATCAGAACTTGAGTTCCTGAAATGTGTTATAACTAAATTCGCATAAATGGAAGAATTAATTTTGTACATTAACTAGATAGTGTATATAAATATATTATTTTTTTCTATCGCTATTGTTGCTGTGACTTTAGTTGCTTTTACAAAGTGTACACCAATTCTGGGCGATCCTAGAAGTACAAAAGGAGGGGAACCGTTGCTTTAGGGTTTGTGTCATCATTTAATAGCATCCAGAAAATGTTTCATTTAAAATCCCATCTAATTAACTTTTTTTGGGATATTTCAGTCTAGGACATGAGCTAAGAGGCACTATTAATATTTTATTCCAGTAAATAAAGAGTTGTGGAATTTACGTTGGTCATTATCACACCTAATCCTAACTTTTCGACCCTACAAGGCTGATAGGTAACGTCACAGTGAAGTTATTGGAAAGATTTCAGTTTGAATTACAAATCCATCGAAGACAATCTTGTTGAATAATTAGAGCATTTTTCCTCTCTTTAAATCGAACATAATTTCGTAATTTATATGCGTAAGGTGGAAGTTTGAAGACTGGAGTAACTGTTATGGAGTCGTAGCAGAATCTGATATCTTAATTCATTAAAGACTATCATGTAACGAGTTGATTTGATTTGACTGATTGATTTTATTAACGTCACGTTAGAATCAACATGAGGGCTGTATCATATAACGGGATTGATGCTCCGTAAAATTGTTCAGGATTGAACATCCGCGGCGTGGATATACATAGTGGGTTGCCAGGTTTGGTGTCAATCTCTTCATCTAACCATAGGAGTATTGATTGTGTGTGTATAAAGCAGACTCTTAAGTTATCAATAAATTTCTAGTTAAGAAAAGGTTGACATACGTTCGAGTAACAAACGGGTATCGTTGATGCGTTATTATTGGTCAAGTGAAGTGAAACAATGTGGGTAAGTCACCAATGTGTGCGTATGTTTGTTGGTTTGTTTATAGCTTCAGGTGCTATATACATTTTTTTTTTTTTTTTTTTTGCTTTTGGGGAAGCCTTTTCGTTTTGTATATAAAGCAAAACTTTAGTATTAAATTCATTCTTCATGGAATAGCGTTTTTTAAACGTTTGTCCAGTTAGGAAAATCCAATATGATAAGTGAATTTAGGAGAGTGAAAAGGTACGAATATATTCTCTACACAAATATTGGCATGGAATATCACTTATTTAATTTAGCGTCATGTGCCATAATTATACTAAAATTTTAAAAAAGGTCATTCTGATTTTGCGTGGCGTATGAAATCTATTTATTTAAATTCCAAATAAAAGCAGCTTAACGACTATAGTTCTATATTTTTTTTCCAAAACGGAAAAAAAAAATTACCTAACTATTTTAACAAAAGGGATAAATTCTTAAGAATTTAAATAATAAAATATATTTTGCATCATCTCTTTTGAGTAATGTTCTTAATCAATGTAAGTATTTCTGATCTTTTTTTTTCTGTGTGTTGAATGTTTCTTTTATTACACTTTAAAACAAAAGAAAATGATTTCTTTTTTTTTTTAGAATCTTATCCGGGCAGATCATCCTAACGTTGTGCTTTGTTTGCAAGCAACGTGCTCTATGACGCAAATTCAGCTATTTTTTTTATCTTCCTAATCATGTAAATTCTACATAAAAAGTACTGATTTCAAAAAAGTATAATGACCTACATTTGAAGAAAGAAAAACGCTATTTCACTTATTAAATTAAGAAAATTATTTGCATACCTTGCAATTCTAAAAAAAAAAATTGCTGAATAATGTTTCAGTCGCAAAAAAGAATATTTATTCTGACTGTATTACACCAATGAAAAAGATTTAAGCTAAATTTTGATATTTCTTTTTTTGTTTTCATTAAAATTGCGAAAATTTGAGAACAAGAATTAACATTCCTCAACGCATGGTTATAAAACTGTTACATTTGAAATATTTAATATTGTAATCACAATTACTATATTTGTTACAGTCGTAATAATAGTTGTTTTTTGTTTTGTATTTTATTTGTTAATTTTTATTCTTTGTATTTCATTGAGATTTCGGATATAGAAAACCTCGTTTAACTCTTTATAGGTCAATGTTGATTCGATATTATGCGTTTTTATTTTGATTTGCTAAATTTCACTTTGTATTTTTGTTGTTCTTTATGTTTCTGATCGGTTTTATTATAAATTAATTTACTACGTGAATCTATGTCGAAAAGACTAAATAGAGAAAGAAAATGGTATGCATATATATATATATATTCAATAATTTGGTAATGCATTTGAGCATGTGTATATTAGAATGTTTAATGCACAGTACTAATAAATGTCCAGAATACTTATATAATATGCCTAACATTTGCAGTTTTCATTTGTTTATACTTCATAAATTAAATTAGCCCAAATCACTGGTAGTTTCATTCGCTTTGGCGACGTGAGGTACAGCAAAAAATAAAGTAATGAATCAAAATTTTTTGCTTCTGGGGGGGGAATTACGAATTCAAGTTAAGAAAGTCAGAATCTTTATTACAAACCGAACTTTTTGTATGGAAGTGCATTTTTCTTTATTGTATCGACTGTCTATTTGCATTATTCTATTAATTATCTTGGTGATTCTTTTTAATTTAAAATAACGAAAGTAAGACCTCAATCCAATCAAATCAAACGTGATTACGCAAGTTGGTGAAACTACAGTAGTGTTATGAAGTGATAGTGAAAAACACGTTTATATAATATACATCGAAATTTCTACAGAAAAAGCAGGAGTGTGAAGGAATTAAATAGTGCGAGAAATATACTTATACATGTGTGAAATCTAAATTGCTATTGCTGGAGCAAAGATCTGATTCTGCGTTGCCGAAGCTGAACCTTCGCCTTGACTGCATAATTATTTGTTCGGACCCGAAGATTGGGATCAGCTGGATATTTATTATTAACATGAAACTTGATTTTAAACGTGTTGAAGGACCGTGAACTGATGAAAGCATTTCTCTTAATAGTATAAATAAGTGATTTGAATAATAAACTGTGACTGTTTTGAAACGCGCTATTCGCGATACTTCCCTCTGATTAACATCTGAGACTTCTTTCTGATTTTATTTTTAGGTTTTATTAGCTTATTCCCAATAAAATGAAACGTGATGATGCAAATTAAGCAAACATTAGAAATAGAGTGAATGGATGTAATCAAATCTTATAAAAGCGAGAGAGAGTTGAAAAGAATAATAAAATTACTGTAACACACTGAAAGGGTATTTATGTGATATGTGCGAATATCTTCTGACGTGTCTTGTGGATTTGGTGAGATTGTAACTCAACGGTGTCAAAATAATTGAATACTTAAAGGAGGTACTCGTATTGTATTGCCGCAGGTATATTCTTTGACATATTTTAGAAGTTGTTGGTATTCGCGGATAGAGAAATCAAACTGTTTGGAAGCATTCCTCTCATTAGGGGATCGATGAAAACTATATTTTGGATATAACTGACTGTTTTAATTACTTTGTCTGTTTTTGAACTTAAGCTGATTTAGTATTTTTGGTTATGGTTTTATTAATGTCGCACTAGAAGCAACACAAGGGGTATTGGCAACGGATCTCGTAATTTTGAACGTCGGTCAAGTGATGAGGACGGCACCTGAGCTGGCACCCTCCTCTCCTAACTTCCACACCACGCCAACGGGAGGACTTTGAACCTCGACAGATTTGACGTGCATCAGTCCCGGCTACACGGCGGATCCTTAGTGGCATCAAGTTTCGAACCCACAACTCTATGAAAACCGCCAGCCACGAGTCCATGACCATCACCACTTAAGTTGAGCTTTAAATCTTGTGTTTGAGTAATAATTAAGATGACCGACGGAACGAGTGATAGGATGTCTTCAGAGATTTAATTGAATGAAATTTAATGTACTTTTGCTGAGATTTAAGTTAAAGAGTTTAACTTTGTGATTTAAGATGATGAACTGTTAGGTATAAGGAGGTGTCATAGTATTATATGTAACACTTATAGTATTATGCAAATTAACAATTAAATTAAAATTTGTTAGTTTTGGGTCACATTTCCCCCTATCCCTATTGACTGTATGTTAGTGAGTGATTATTTATTTACGTCGCACTGAAAGGCAACACGATCGCTATTGGCAACAGATCTTGTAATTTTGAATCTCGGCTAAATGATGAGTACGACACCTGAACTGGCAACTTTCTTTCTAAATTTCCACACCACGCCAATGAGTGTATTTAGGACTTCGACCAGATTCAATGTGTATCATCCCCGTTACACCGCGGGTCTTTGTAGATCAGAGCTGGAATTCATAATTCGATAAAAAACAACACCGGCAGCGAGTTCACGACCATGACTACTTGGCTACCGCGGTCACTGGCTGCGCATTAAAATGACCATCGTTGCTATTCCATTTAGCGGTTTTTCATGTTTGAACGTATCTAAAACTCCAAACGAAGTCGAGGTCTTATTGTAAATTACTATTTTTCTTACAATTATAAAAAAAATCATTTTTTAATTTGGTATTTCTTTGTGATTCATACCATTCGTGTTTTATTGAAGTTTTGTATACTTTATAATGAAATATTCGTATTTTATTCGATAGAATCGTTGGTCTCTTATTATCTGTTCTAAGGTTTGGCTCAGATAAGAAGTGTAGAATTCTATTTTTTTTTAAAAAAAGAAAACAGAATTTCTGTATAGGAAGATACTTTAATGATTACTAATTCTGTTGATTTTTTTTATATATATTTCTGTCTGGAAGCATATGCAGATGCGTATTTTACGAGACGTCCATGACTATTCTAAACAGTTATAAACTATTGTTGAGTTTTGTTCTGCAGAACTCTTACCTCACTGATATTGCACATCTGGCCAAGTTTGAAATATATCCAATCGGCTATTGAACCTCCTACCTTTGAATAGTTGCCAACTTCTCTTTTGCATTATTCTAAGTTGCGCTACAATTTTGTGTGACAAAACAAGAAAGACAAAAATTGTCTTGGGTATGTAACACCCGTGATTGGTTGTCAGTCTTTTTTTTTTTCAGGGTGTCGCACACTTATATGATTGTGTGTGTGTATGAACTTCAATTAGAAAAAAGAATTGATTTAATTTTCTATGAGTTTCTATTTTATGAATTGATAATTTAAAAAAGATCTATAGAGATTACGGATTTAAAATGTTTCAGAATGCGATTGTTTTTAATTTTTGTATGCTGTTTAAAAGGAATTCCCAATTCAAATATTTTCCGGGCACTTTATAATTTTAATGTTTAATTTTAACACATTTAACGCCTAATAAATTTCGCAATCTAAAATTATTGAAAATTCCTTGTTAAACTGATAGTTGAAAAAAGAATTTCTAAAAAATTTCTACAAAATTATTACAATTCAAAAAATTATAATAAAAAATATTACAAATTAATTCTTTATTTCAATAATTACTACATTTAATGGCTAACAAATTTCACGATCTGAAGTTATTGAAAATTTATTGTTAAATTGATAATTAAAATTGCCGTTTTTCAAAAAAAAAAAAAAAAATTTACTATAAGTAGTTATGCACGAGTAATTAATAATCAATATCTGCATTTACATTTATGAGTTATGTACTTACATTTAGGTACATCTCTTGCATAAAATCCACCGTATTTATAATTTTAACAATTTGCTGAATACTAATATATGCATAATTTACTCTACTTTAAAGTAACTAATTTCAAAATTTTAATTGAATAAAATTTTAATTTTTTATCCAAATATCCCTCAAATAGTTTGCACTATTTAAAATGTGATCGTGTTTATTAGAAAAAAAATATTTAATTTTCTGCATAGGAAACATCATCTTATAACGTGGAACTTATTAGCGCAATGAATATTGTAAATTTAGAGGAAAATGTATCAGAATCTTAAAAAAAACTCGCTTTCGTAGAAACTCTTATATTTTTCTTCTTGTCTTGGCATGCTTGTGCAAGATAGTAAATTTCAATTTTAAAATTTTCAGTTTCTCGTAATTTATTTGAATTGTATTTGAATTAATTGAACCCTTTACGAGAAATGTTATTATTAAAGCAAAATCCTTTACAGTTATATAAAATTGTCACAGCAAACCGTTACAAATTAAATCGAATTGGCTTCAACAGGAAACTATTATTTAAAACTATTACACCATACGTTAGGCAACATACAAAATATACGAGAATATCCATATATCAAACCACATTTCGAAGCAACCCTTCAACAGGGAAGCTGCGGGGAAAAGTAAACAAACGGCAGGTTTCCCGCCTTTGGTAACGGAGAACTTGTCTGACCCTTGAATTGCACCTACCTTTTCCTGACCCTGTGTGTGCAATGCCCAAGGAAAAACCGTATATAGAGGGGGAAACCCTGCGGAAAGTCGGGGAGCAGGAAATGCTGTGAATCAATCATTTTTAGGATTGGAATAGCAATAGCGG
The DNA here is from genome assembly GCA_019974015.1 of Nephila pilipes. Lineage (NCBI taxonomy): Eukaryota > Metazoa > Arthropoda > Arachnida > Araneae > Nephilidae > Nephila > Nephila pilipes. The sequence goes on from BMAW01060994.1 coordinate 48,177, forward strand.
AAGAATCACATTTCTCCGTCAGATTTCTGCGGAAAAGTGTGCTCCAAGAAATGTGGTTTTCTTGAGGAAATGTATGACAGTGGACGTCCTCTTAACCGGACTTGAATGAACCGATCGTTGAATTAATTGGTTCTTTAGCTGAGGAAATAATTTATTCCAAGATTCATTTCTTTGAGAAAACATATTTTTAAGGATGCAAATTCCACGATTTCTTAGTTTAAAAATATGATTAATATTTATGTGATTCATGACTTTTAAAATACTATTTACTGTATTTCATACAGTTCAATTTAATTGACTGTTTCATTATTGGTCCAAGGATTCTGTACTATGGTGGCCGGTTAAAAGACCAAAACAGCATATGAAAACGGTTTCATTAGTACCTCTTGTAAGGACCACCTTCTAACAAGGGACACCTCTTTTAAAGGGAAATTCTGTTGGTCCCGGTCTCTTTGAATAGTATATGTATTTACCTCTTATTAAGAGACAAAATATCTGGTACGGTGGGTGTCCTTTATTGGAAAGTGCTACTGTATTAATATTTTTCTTATTTATATAAAAATGGTACATTAACTTTAGTTTATGTTTCCAGTGCTATTAATAAGTTTATATAGGAGTCATCGGATATTTTCACGTCACTATTTTTATTAAAGGGAGAGAAAAATAAGTATTGAAGAAGAAAAACTTTAAAGCAATGTGCTGATGAACCTGATTATGTTATAAATTTTATTAATTACGATATTTTCGCGAACACGTATATTTTTAAATGACCTTATTTGGGATCACGGTTCACAGTTTAAGGAATCATACGACTGTTAAACGCAATGAATTGTGTGCATTCACCTTCCTCCCATTTTCTTCGAGTCTTTAACATATTTTTAAAATTTCAATGGAACGATACAATTTTTTGTATGTGGTAATTTATAACTTGTATTTCGAGAAACCAATTTTAAATATTCATAAAAAAATTTTAAATAATGTATAAAATACTCTGCTTAATAATTACTCTTTCTTTTCTTTACATTATTTAATGGTATAATAATTTGCGTTAACAATCCTGAAAATATTTTGCTTCTGATTATATAACTTTTATTTCATAATACTCAAATAAAGAATTAGAAATATTATTAAACCAAAGTAATTCAATATTTAATGCAGTTTTCACTTTTTTTTGAGACTTATTGAATATTAGCATAAGAAATTTTCATATTTTAATATGAAACTACCCCTGATAAGATAATGTAAGTACGAATCAGAATAATTTAAGTTCAAATTTTTAAATCAAATATGGTTATAAATATACACATTTCTTAAGGTACACCAAATATTGTTTAATATATCTTGCTCTAAACAATAAAACATTTTATTTTTGAGAAAATGATCTTCTATGTTTTGCGTACAATAAAGTCGATCAAAAGTAAGCATGTACGTTTTTAATTATGTATCTAGAAATAATTACAAAATATCATATTTGTTTTAAAGTATTCAAGAACATATGTATTTTGATATACATATATATTTCAGTAAATCGAATTTTTTTAAAGTTTAAGGATCGTGAGACTCCTTAAAAGAAAAACCGATGGAAGCAAACCGTAGTTTAAAAAACTTTGAAAACAATCCATAGCTTACAATATTATGAAAATAGCTTACAGCTTTAAAAATATATAAAGCAATAAAATTTGCTCTTAGTTTAAGTAATAATGAAAACAGCTCATAATATGAAAAAGGGTTACTAGGATAAAATGTATAACACTGTTTAACCTGTAGTTTTAAAAGATTTAAAAACATCAGAACTACACATTTCTAGAGTCTAAAAACACATTAATATACTTCGCTTTTCTTAAATTATTTCTAAAACTTTGGAATAATAATTTTTCGGTATTCGAATGGAAAAGGGAGGAAAATATGAATCTTTATAAAATTACTATACAGAGAATCTTTTAAGGTGTTAAGGCTTCATGGAAATTAATATCTATTTCTTTAGATAGAAGGTAAAAGGTGCCTTAATTTATGGATGATACTTATTTTGAAATCAGTTTTAAACCTAGAAATTTAATTTGTCTGCTTTAAATTTCTAAAAATCTGAATCATTTTGAAAGTTTTTGCAATTTAAGCTGCATATCATAGTAAATATAATTTTTGTTTATAGAAATTGTGGATAACTTGATACTAGCTTTAGATTGCTTACATATTTCTGAAAAAGCTATTAGAGGAAGTTTATTTAATAATTCTTAATATGTTATGGGCATTTAATTAGAGGAAAAATACTATTTCCATTAAAAATTCTTTGCTAATAATATTCAGTATTCTTCATTAATATTTGGTATAAAATATTGGATAATTAGAAATATTACATGCTGTGTCTGATCATTTTTGTCCTTTCGACCCGTTCAAGAAAATTGCTTCAGAAATCTATTTATTTAGTTCTAATAGTGAATAAAATTCTAATTTTGAGAAATATATGAATTAATATTTTTTTAAAAAAAAACGTTGCCTTAATTCTTCTCTATTATTTTTTATTCTATTTAAATTAGATTTTTATTTTTACCATTAAATAAGAATATTGTTCCAAAAAACCTTATTCAGAATTCTAACCCCAACCATTATGGAGAATTTGATGATAGAATTAAACAAGTTTCATGGAACTTGAATCCTTGAAACTCCAGCCGTGTGTTTACTTATCAGAACACATACGGTTATTAAATGTAATGTTACTTAATGTACTTATATATTTGATTGCATAATTGTTACGTGACTTGAAATTATATCTCCAGATTTTTGAATGGAATGATTATGCGTTCTTTGCATATACTCATATAGAAAGATAAGCATTTGAAGTGCTCGAAGGATAAAAATATGTATAAAAAAGTCAATTAAACTTTTTTTTCTCTTTGAAATTGAGCTGAAATGACATACATAATAGCTAAAACGCCTATGAGCATTTCAAGTTGGAAATTTGAAAAATGCTGCTTGATATAATGTAACAGTAGTACCACCAATGATAGCTATAAATTGAGAAAAGAAATAAATCTATTCATCGATACTGTTTAATTACTGTTCCGGAAGATATATGTATAGTGGTTAATTTACACAATTTATTAATCAAAAATGTAAGTGTTTTAATTATTTGATCTCGAAAACGAACCGGTGTCATTGAAGTACTCGGTAAAGAAAAAGATCATATGAAATAAATTTGCCCAACATTTTGATACTTAGTATAAAAGCTGAAAAGCAGATGATGCAAAATTTATGAGACATTATGAATAAAAAACAGTTAATTAATGAATCTATAAAAATGTTTCATTTCAAATCGGGAAAATAATGTCATGAATGAACGAAGCTAACTAGGCATTATAAAATATTTATTTATTTTATTTTTATATTTTTATAGAAAATGTACCAAAATAAAATGAATAGCAATCGCAATAAAAAACTGCATTAATAAAAAAGGAACTATATATATAGTTATTATTAAGTAATGTGCTTTTCGAAATAATTCCAAATGTCCAGTTTTAAAATATTATGTATGTTTTGAGCGTAATGTCAGATAAATTAACTAATTACGATTGTTTAATAATGTCACACTATAAATCAACTTGAGTGCTATTTGTGGTGGACCTCGTAATGTTTAACCTCGGTCAAGTGTGACGAGGATGACCCTCTGCCACACCTCCCTCTCCTAACTTCCACACCACACCACAGGGAAGACTTTGAGCCTCAACAAATTTAATATGCATTTCCCCCAGCCAACCCATTGGTCTTCAGTGACATCAGTGCTCTTTAGTGGCATCAGGACTCAACAAAAACCACCGGCCGGGAATCCGCGACCATAACTAATAGGATACCGCAGCCAGGTGAATTAACCGAAAAATAGACGAAATATACTTTCGTTATTTTTTATCAATAAACAAATCTGAATATCGTATTCATAAATAACAAATGTGTCTCAATTAAAATAAATATCAGTGATTATTTGTATACTCTATTTTTCCTGCTTTGTAAAACACAGCACCTAGAAACAGAAATGAAAGTATTTATAACTTAAAATACACCAAATACACACATTGTTTATTTTTATCGATGAACCAAATCTATTTTAATAGATATACATGCAAATAAAATAAATTTCCAATGATTTTTTTATTTGTTTTCTTCCTTCTGTTTATTAAAACACAATACCTAAATATAAAATTTTAAGAAATTCTGACTTTAAATACACGTCTTAATTTTTATCAATAAACCAAATCCATTTTTAACGTGCCACAGTTCTGAATGTTATAAATTCCATTTTTAACACGCTACAGATACGAATATTGTATTCAGGAAATTACGTATGTGAGTTAATTAAAATAAATATTCAATGATTATTTGTTATTCGGTTTATTTTTTTCTGCCTAGTAAAACACAATACCTCGATGAAATCAACACTTCCTCTTTCTACATGTGCCTTGACATTCGACATGAATAGATTTAATTTGCCAATAAACATCAGAATAAACAGGAAGCAGCAGATACGATGTATGTTTTGTGTTGATGGGGTTTTTTAACGTTGCGTCAAACGTTTTTGAGCATAATTTTCGCAATCGAAAAGGCTAACCTTGAAATATTTCTGCGGGAGTATGAAGTGTTTATTTGATCTACCAATGGCGATTTTTTGTATTGCTGAAATTGGCAGCTGTAGAAATAATTTTCTGCGTGGAAATGCTAGGAAGTATTTATTTATTTGGTAAACTCTTTTGGAATTGTATCATTTTTTTTTCTCCTTTCATTGCTAGATAACTAAGGAATTCATTATTTTTTTATGTCGTGGTGTTGCATTTGCTTTTGATGTAGAAATGATAAGTTCATTGCTAACATTATAGTTTTATTGTCGTACGAGAGATAAACTAAAATTGTACTTTTTAATTCTGTATGATTTTTAAAGATATTTTATTACGTTATTAAACTATTAGCCTCCCAAGGGGCTATTGTTTTAGGTGTATCACTTTTGGCGTACCAGATCACTTTTCAATTTTTTTTCCTTTTTTTGCTTTAATTTTAATTACATTCAGCTAAATTTTTCAGTTTAATATTTTATCGTTTCCTTTCATTTTAATATCGGAAAAATTTACTATTGTCCATTTCTCGAATTTTCATCGTTTATTTTAATTTTCATATTTAATTAAGTAATTTAATTATGATTATAAAAAAAATTGCACCTTGAGTGGCTAAATCTGTTCTTTGCAAAACTTTGCATAGAACTTTTTTTTATATTAATTTCTACAATATTCTTAGTAATATCGAATAAAATTAGTTATGAATCAAAATAAAATAGAAAAACATTTCATCCTTGAACATAACGATATCCTTTTAACTCAATTCCATAACGATACTTAATGACGCTTTTTTTAAAACTCATTTTGTAACATAAGGGTAATCATAATTTTTAGCGAAACAATGTGGAAGGAAATAGCATATTATAAAGCTGTGATCCGTACCAGAAATCCACTTTGAATGGAACTAGATCAAAATCACTGAATTTATTTGTTTCCCTTTTGTATATTTTTTTACTTACGGCTTTGTTTTGAAAAATAAATGCCTAATTTTTAAATGTGTTTGCAATAAATATGCATCAGTAATGCCCTCGTTGAATTGTTGGTTTTTGCTGCTTTTGCTTATTAATACAATTTTGCTATGATTTTCTTTTATTTCTACTTCTTTATTCCGTTTTTGAGCTAGAATTTATGTGTGGTAAAGTGCTCCCTCTATAATTCAGCATTTCACCTTATTAGTCCTGTTATTAATTTCCGATTTTTACACATCCCCCCTTTCTACTTCAATAGGATAATGTAGGCTATATTGACACAAAACAGTATTTTTGTAGTTTTAATTATTTTGAATGTTTGACACTTTATCTGCGTGTAGCGTATTAAATTTTTTCCAGTTACAAATAGGTTCCACTGTTTTAATGCGTTATTATTAATGAGAATTACCGAGACAGTTCTGTATTTGCATCTTCCTACTAAAAAGATAGTTTAATAACGAATATACATAATTAATTAATAGATAATCGGTACAATAAATTTTATAATACATATTTATCTCTAATTTGATTAGTCTTTGTTGTTATGGAAACTTATAATTATTTTTATTCATGCATGAATAATATTTTATAATTAGAAATAAAGTGAGAATTGATATTTATATACGTTCCGAATTTAACCAAAACTAGGCTGATAGCAGATAGTTATATCTGTCTCTACATAACTATAAAACTGATGTTTTTTTCAGACAAATGATGTTACATTTAGATCTTGTGTATGTTATTATGCAACTAAATTTTCAACAAAAGAAGGCGCGTTTGAGTAGAAACACTTTTAATACAAATGCACCAGTCTCTCCTTTTGCGAGGCATTTAATTTACATGGTTTTTAAAAGAAGACAGATTTCTCTTTTTTGGTTTCATTTTGATTATTTAGCACTATATCATGTATAAATTAAATGAGTGTCATAATAATGTAGTATTTGCCTACATATCCCAAATGTCTGGTTCTGGTGTCACCGATTTCTTACCGCCAAAATTAAAGCAACTTTGATAATGAAGTAGAAAATGTAGCCTCAATGATTAACTCAGTCAGTGGTTAACATGATTTGTTGATTGTTTACTAACGCCTAGTGGCATCACAGCTTGAGCTCATGACTCAACAGAAACATCACCGGGCGCGAGTCCACGACCATGACCACTAGGCAAACGCTGCCACACGCCTAGCCTTATGCCAATATTCCTCTTCCGCCTGTAAGCTTTCAACCTGCTCAATAATATTATTATTTCATTATAACTTTTTTGCAACAACGGTAGAAATAAAGCGTATAGTGAAAAAGAAATATGTTTTCTCTTTTTCCCAGTTAGGTGATACAATTGTCTAAATGTCAGACATTAGCTCGCAAAATGTTTGAGAATGGAATTACATAAATGGTAATCATAAGTAATGAACAGTATCTTCAGAATTTTTTTTTTTTTGGTTAAAGTGTAGTCAAGTTATAAATGCGTAGTTTAAACGTTATGAAGAAACGTTATTGAATAACGGTACTTTTATAGTAATGTAATATTGTGTATTTTTAAAACTTCATTAATGTATTTTGCGTGTGACTGTTCTATACATACTACCTATAAAACTAAAAAAAAAAAATTAAAATCATATTTGGTTCATTGTAACTATTTCATCCCCCATGTTTTACAACGCAAACCATTAAACAAAGTGTAATTAATGACCGTACATTTTCCAAAATCAGTACCAGAGAAACTCCCAACTACTGCATTATTCAGGCAAAACACCGAAACAATAATGAGGCCATTTAGTTGCAATACCATCAAGATAAATCATTCATGACAAACAGCCTTTTCCTGATCAAACATCGAACCAGTCGCATAACAAGCCCCCTTTGTACCGAACATAAACTACATAACCATGCCGGACTTTATGACGTCGATACTTTTCATTTAATATTAGACATCTCATCATTACAACCACAGCAGAAAACCCCCACTAGAGAGAGAAAAAAAAAAGTTCTTCCCTCCAGAACTTGAATTCCATATCCAGGCACGAGTCCCTAGACATGATTCGGGCTTCCTGTCATCGGATGTGTTCCACGGTCTCGTTCGTGCGGTCACGATATCTGATACTGTCACGCAAACGATTTTGATTCCGCCGATCCTCCCGTCCACCCTCGCGCTCTAGAGTCAACTGTTTATTTGTACTTCTTGCTGTACTAAGAGAATGCTCATCTGGTGAGCTTTAAAAGGAGCAGTTTGTGTTGTTTGATCTGTCCCAGCAGCTACCTCTGCAACTAGTGTCTAACGACAGGAGGAGGGTTGTTTATTGAGTAATTATGCCTCTGCAGTCGTGACGTGGTCGCAGTCATCTCAGCTGCCCATTGTCGAGACTGGAAATGGCGATGAGTTGCGTGAGGACGCTCTTTGGGGAGGACGGGTATTGGTTTCATTGTTCTCACCACCCGCGGCTAATTGACTGGTTATTGGTTCGGTTGTCTTTTGAGATATATGAGGGATCAAAGGGTTCTTATTGGGGGATGCTGATTTAGTGGTTAACGTAGCATTTCACTTAGAATTTCGTTTATGGCTCTTTAGACAGTTTACATAGTTATCAGGTGTACTGTATAAACAAGGCTGGAATATCAAAAGGCATTATGCACACAATATTACAGTTCCAACTCACCTTATGTAGACATAATGTTAAGGTACTTGAGCGCTTTGTATAAAAAGTTATGGAGTTTTTGTATCGTATTTATATTCATCACTAAAAGGTTATAAAAATTATAACACAATTGTATAATTGTAAAGAAAGAATTTGCTGTATGTCTTACAAGCACATTATATACAGAACATGAACAAAGTTGTAGGCATACTGTGCTTATCTTTTTGTATAGTATAGAATAATCTTTTGTTGAAATTTTGTTTAACAGAAAAATATAAATAAAAATTCCCTATTAATTTTTTTTGCTGTAATGGACATCCGTCAAAAAATGGGACGCTCATAAAAATGTTAACAATTTTTATTATAGTTACCCACAATTGCACACTTTTTAAAGATTCCTCAAAGAGTTCTTATGTATTAAACAATTAACTTAATTAAAATACTTCATTAATTTTTTAAAAAGGAATTTTTTTCATTACAGCATTTCTAAATATTGTGCATAAAGCTACAATCCTCCTTAATACTGTGTGCGTATAACATAATTGTTACAAAATGTGTAAAATATTTAGCATTTTATTGAACACTTAATGTGTAAAAATATTGAGTTTTATATCTTTTTATTAATATCTTCACCAGGATTGAAGCTGTAGAAATAGTTATGTGTTTGCGTATTTTATATTGTATATTTTGAGTAGAGACGTTAGATTTCTCTAATTGAAATTGTTGAATTAACATTTTATTTACCATTGTACAACATACGAGGGGGGGGGGGATCGGAAAGTTTTATTTATACTACTAAGTAATAACTGAAATATCTGGATAAAATTTATTATGCCTATTAATTTATCCTTATGTACATAATGTTGCAAATGATAGCTGTTAATGTTGATTTGCCAGTTTTCAACATTAACAGCTGGCCTGGTTTCAACATTCTAGCCTTCGAAAGGCCAAGAAAAAGTTTTGAGAAATGTATAACTGTGGATGTCGATTTTGTAGAGAAGTCTTTTTTTAAAAGAATAATAAATGAAACTGAAGTTTTTCTGTGTATCTTGAATATTTTAGTAATAATTAAAACTTTGCGATTATCCGGATAGTTAAAATTGTACAATACTGGGGGTTATTTCAGTCCACGGCTTCCTGAAACCAAACAAATCAGCATTAATAGCTGTCATTATGTTCCCGAGGATTAATTAATATGCAGATTAAGTTTTATTAATTAATATGCAGATTAAGTTTTATTAATTAATATGCAGATTAAGTTTTATCCAGATATCTTGGTTATTTCTTTTCAATAATTAAAAACTTTATGATACCCCTCATATCATAAGAACAAAACGTTTTACATATTCAGTAATGGGTTTCAAACTATTTATCTTCAAAAAGAGAATTTATATATATATATATATATATAATTAGAGTCTCTAAACGTTTTGCTTGTAAATAATATTTCTTTTAATGTGATTTAGGTTGTACAAGACTGCATAATAAATTCCCTAAGTAAAGCAATTAACGATGACGAAATCTAAGTTAGATTTAATTACCATAGCATATATAGGATTGCCCAAGGCTGTCTCCACTGAATGTTAAAGTATAGTTCCTAACTATGAATATTTTTCTATAAAAATTGTCCCAGTATTATTATCAAATTTTGATTTCACTACTCTATAGAAAGTAGCTCATGTTATTATATTAGACATTTTAAATATTTACCATATTTTAACTTCTTTAATGGTAAATGGATTTTTATATTTCATAAGATGTAAGAATGTATGTTTATTAAATGGTTGTAAATTTAAGGTAATCGAGACCTCTTCGACAAGGAAAAAAAGACTTTATTTTGCACAAAAATTAAATAATCGTCATTTTTAAAAAATTGAATTATTAGTTGTATTCAGAAGTGTTATATAAGAAGCCATATTTTAACAAAGATATCTGTATATTTATGTACTTTTAAAAAAAATTCATTTGTTTGTATAAATAATTATATATGAGAATTTAATTGTCAACAGCTGTATTTACATTCGTTAGTCGCGGGCTTATCTTTAGGTACGTCTTGGATTATAAATGCACTACATTTATAACTTTTTTGCAGAGTATTAAAAAAAACATAACGTTCTGTATACTGAACATAATTATGGTTTAAAAATTTAATTCAATAAAATTTTTAAAAATTCTAAATTTTATGATACAAATTTCCCTTAATTTAAATATGAATATTGCGTTATACTTATATTTTACAAGGGTCTTTTAGAAATCGTGAGTATTATATCTCACTATGAATATTTATTGAATATAATATTGAATTTCAGTAAATTTATATGTAGTTTTTTTTTTTAATTAATTTTTTTGTCTGAGGTTTTACTGAATGAATTCGTCATCGTACTGAAATGAATTAGTCAGAGTAAAAAGCTCAAAATGGTTTTTAAAATTAAAATATGAACTTGCTTAGAAATCTGTTGAATGTTGAATCAAATTTACTTGTATGTCTTAAGCTATCTAGGTATTTTACTTTTAGTAGGGAAAAACTAGCAATAACCATTTTTATAAATAACACCGATATTTCTTTTGATTTACAAAATAGTATGTCTTATTTTTTAATTGCTATAGTAGAACTTTAGAATTATTGAAATTAATTTTTGTAATTATATATGTTTAATAATATATACTAATGCTAAGTATGTATGCTAATTTTAATATATGTGAATCAAATTTAAGATTACAATAAATGCCATTGAAAAATAAATAAATTACGTACATAAATTCTTTTTAAAAATGTGCCGTGAGGCAAAGTGTAAAATCAATTATGGGAAATCAAAATTTACACCAAATATGTAAAATGCCTTCGAAGTATCAATTTTTGAATATATGCTTAAAACCATTCCATGCTTTATTCTTCTATGCTTAGCAATTATTACAAATAAGAATTTATAATGAAGCAAACAGTTACTAATTGATGATAAACGGTCGAGTTAATGATATTAAATATGAATACCTGCGATATTACATTTTTGGCAGGATAAATTAATATTCTATGATATTAAAATTTAATTTATTAAATATTAAGGATGGGGGAATCGGGAACTCTAACAATGAATAATTAAAGCAAACTTTCATTTTGTCATTACATGTTGAATTAAAGTATCGATATATTTATGTGTATCATCATTATGACAAAATTTGCATTCGATTATTTACTTTAAGATTTTTCCTTATTTATCTCGTATACAAAGAATCTTACTTTTGTAAATTTTAATTTGAAACGTATTTTTACAATTATTTAATGAGATAATATGATTTAAAATACGTATCAAAATCAGATTTAATTTTTTATTTCACATGCTAACTGGTTATTTTTGTATGTTTAGAAAGGGGTGTGTGTGCATATAATTATTTCAAAAGAATTCTAAAAAAAAAAAATGTAATCACGTTGTAAAGTTTTAGAAATTGATGGTTTATCTTATAATTTTATATATGTTCGTATTAATTAATATTTATTTATCACATTAACTTTGAAAATGTTTAATTTTTAATGATATGATCATTTATGTATTAATTTAACATTTATTAGTTATTTAAGGAAAAATTAGAATTTAGAAAACTAGGGTTCACAAACAACTGTTTAAAATCTTTAGAATATTCTGAACTCATTCATTTATCTCATTAGGTGATTATTATCAATTTAATCTACAAATATTTTGTAATAATGTAAAAATTTTTAAGTAATTTAATTTAATCTGTAGGCATCATTGTATAAATGTTGATGTCACGAATCCTGATTCGATATTTGCGTTTTGAAATGTTCGAATTATTGCATTAAACAGCCTGAATATTAGAATTGGTGTATTTTTTAAATTTTCATAATTATATATTCCTTATAGTGTATTTAACATAGTCTCATGTTTTTACAAATCATTGAACATTGTATTAACATTTCGTGCTTTAAGATTTAAAAAAAGGAGGTGTACCAAATTCATGGTTGTAAAAAATAATATATATTTAAGGAAAATGTCTATTAAAAATGGATAATTAAGAAAACGGAAATCAGCCATGAAGATAAAATGTGTGATATACGTACTTTTTTCCTGCAATGGTTTGCACATTTTTTTTCCTTTTAGAAAAGGGCTCAGATTTATTCTCTAAATGTTCCAGAAAAATTCACCTTTCTAATTACTATTTAAAAAAAACAACAACAATTAAGTAATTTTTGGGAGGGATTCAGACTCAATTGTCTCCCCCCTGCTTAACACTTCTGTTTCTTTTCTTCCGTAATATATCCTTGATATCTTTATTGCATATATAAATAGGATTCATTATTTAAATATAATTATTTAAACTGAGGATCAATTCATTATGTGGATCGTTAAAGCCGCACAAAACAAAGGGAATTGTTTGAGATGAAGTATATACTAAAAATCTCTAAACCACATAAAATATTATTTACCTCACAATAATGATATACATTTTAAATAATAATAATAACACAATTTACATTAAACAGGAAGATTTTTAATCATTATCACCAGTCCATGAATGAATGGATTTCCTACTAAATGGTAACTGTTGTAAAAAAGATAGATTACAATGTAAAATATAGACCTGTAGAGTGGATGATACCTTCTTCAAGGAGTGCTCTTGGTAATCTAATGGTTCGTTGTTTTTCTCGAGTCGTGTGTTCGAGTCCTGAAGTCCTTAAAACCTCGCCGTTTAGTGGGATGATGCTCGTTAAATCTAGTGGAGGTTCAAATTCTCTCATAGGCGTAGTGTGGAAGTTTGGAGTTGGAGGTAATAGTTCCGGTGTCGTCCTCGTCATTTAACCGAGGCTTAAAATTACGAGGTCCCGTCGCAAATAACCCTCGTGTTGTTTCACAGTACGACGTTAAAATATTATCATAATCTTCTTGGGGTATTGGAACTTTTAACATGGACAATAGAAAGGAGAGACATTGGTGTTCTTAATCACACTAATGATAAATTTTCTGATATTAATTTTTTAATACGTCTACTCTTTAATAACTGTAAATAACACTAGCATATTGGTGTGAAATATTTCATCCTATTGAAATAGATACGTGTATGGGCCACGGTAGCCTAGTGGTCAAGGTCGTGGACTCGCGACCGGTGGTTTTCGTTCAGCCGCGGATTCGATCCTTGTCCGCCAAAGACCCGCCGTGTAGCCGGGACTGATGCACGTTAAATCTGTCGGGCCCAAAGTCCTCCCTTTGGCGTGGTGTGGATGTTAGGAGAGGGGGTTGCCAGCTCAGGTGTCGTCCTCGTCACTTGACCGTGGTTCAAAATTACGAGGTCCGTCGCCAATAGCTCTCATGTTGCTTCTAGTGCGACGTTAATAAAAACTAAACTAAACTAAATAGAGACGTATATTCAAAAATGTCATCTTAGAATTTTCGAAGCAATATTCAAGTATCATAACTATTTCAAATATTTTCCAATTTTTAGGTAGTCCTACTTGGTTATTTTTTATTCTGTGTAACTTCTCTGACATTTTTTGCCTTTAACTTAATTCTGCGCTTCTATAAAATTTTATGAATCGTTTTAATTCGATAAATAAGGAATATTCAAAAAGTTCTATAACAACCTATAGATAGTGAAATGTTTTTGTACTACTGTTTTTATGAAGATAATATTTGCAAAACTGTAAAAATTGTTCCAGTTTTTAAGAACTTGAACCCTACTTTAAATGAAACTGTTTTAATATAATATGTTGTAGGCTTTTGAGGGCATTGGTTGATGAGCAGCATTTGTGGAGGAGGCAGAATTTTGCTGCATAAAATGAATGATCGTGTAAATCATTTTTGTATTTGCGGTCTAAAGGAGGCATAATTTCTAATTCTTACTGAAAGGTACTGCTTGGTTTTCCAGTGCTAAACTCAATAACATTTGTTCACTGTATAACAATGCTATATATGATTTTTTTTCAATTCAATTTGAATTGAAGAAAATGACTTCAAAATAAATTTTAATGTATTCGACATCATACCAATCACGGATTCATTTTCCATGTAAATCAAGACGATTAGTCATGGCGATTCAAAAAATTTCCCATCCACCCTATCAACACGTGCCTTTTGTTTATTCCAGTCCCACTTCACAATGAATTTCGAACCATTCGTCCCGTTGCCATCGTATTCAACTCCAATACCAATCCACGTCACGGTCCACTCCATGCGGATTATCCTCTCATCCATCCCCTAGTGCTCGTGGGATCGTTTGCGAATGTGTACGATCCTTCTCGTTGTCATGACAACCATTGTTGCCTTCAAAGGCTTTTCCAATTAAAAACTAGCCGTCCCCTCTTTTTTTTTCCAAACAAACAAATAAGTAAAAAATTAATCTCCACCAGCGTCTTGGGTAGATATTGAAAAGTTCGCTTGTGTAAAATGATAATAAGTAAAATGAAAATGGGGAAGATGTTGGGGGATGGGGGAAGAAAAGTTTAAAAAAAGAAAAAAGTGTTGAGTATATGTGTATGTGTTTGGGGTGGGGATGGATTTGTTATTGTATTTGTTTTTAAGTGCGTTTATGGTGGGGAGGGTGTTATACAGTGACAGATGCATCAGGGATGACGTCATGGTACGGATTTGAAGCAGACTGTTGTTTGAGTGAGATCTACCAAATGTTTATAAGCGGGTATTAGTATGGTTGAGTTTTTCTCTGTATATTTGAAATAAGAATTTGTATTGAAAATTTTTTATCATGAAATAAAATGACATCAAAACCTTAAAATTTTTTATTTTTATTAATTTGTTTTATGTTAGCAACCATTACACATCGTTAGGAATAGGGAGCATTTTTAATCTAGAAGACTACATTAGATTGTATGTAATCTTTTAAAGACTCTATGAAAAAAAAATTTAACATTAAAAAAAATTCTGTTAAAAAGGCTTGAAAACTAATATTTTTAAAGATTTGCTATTATTTAAACTTATTTTGCAACTTTTTAGGGCTAATCAACCTTAAATATTCCAAATATATTTGAAAAAAGAAGAAAACTGCGATATATACTGTGCTCATGTTAGAATAATAGCGTTGAAAATGAATATTCATTTTAAAAAATTATTACTATTCAAAAAATTTTTACAATTTCTTGATGATAATCAATCTAAAACATACCCAAATGATGATAAAATAAGGAAGTTATGATATATACTTTATTTTAGAATAATAGCTTTGTACTATCTTTAAATAATGCACAACAAGATCTTACTAAATGACGATATTAAATAAAATATTTTCTATTTATTATTTAACTGACATCTCAAAAACGAATCAAATTATTGTTGAAAAAAATCAGTGATTTTTTTTTTTTTTAAAAAAAATCAATCAATTAGAAACAGACTCACATTAGTACTGGTTCTTCCATCCTGCATATACATACAGTATTTTCTGTATTTTAAAATGACAGAAAACTAAAGTAAACTTTATCGGGTTTTTTTTTTTAGCGTGAAGGTCTGCGATGTGAAAATTGTGACGAATAAAGTTAGTTCAAAAAGTTCTGTTAAAGAGTAAATGGTGTTACTCATTGTCCAGCAATAGTTTTCAATCTTCTGAGAAGTTCATGACAATGACGCTCTTCACATCCCAAAAATTCGTCGCCATGAATTTTCCAGTCGATGAGGCTGTCATTGTCTTCTTTGAAGCAAATTCGCCTTAAGCAACGCATTGTTTAAATTATTGCTTGTTTTTTGGTGTATAATGATGAATCCAAGTCTCATCTATGGTGAAACCTCGACGCTGCACCAATCAAAACTAAGCTATGAATCAAATTTGTTTAGGCGCCATTTAACAGTTGGCAACATAAAATGGTAACACCAAATTTCCGTAGTAATGCCATCTGTCGTAAAAAAAAAGCACTTTATGAAGCAATTTCCTATAACTTGAACATTTCAAGCATCAAACTATTTTCCCCCAAAAACCATCATCCTTAACAATACAAAACTAATAGAATATCCTTTGGTTTTATTTAATCTCAGTTTAGAGTTGAGCAACAGATTTCTAAATTATTATTAGATGATTAAAACAAAGCATCATGAGTATTTCATTCTCAAAATTTTCCTAAAGCAAGCGAGAATCGGAGGGCGGTTGTCGGTGTAAAATTCAGAACCTATTCATTAACAATATGTTCAAAGAAGTCTTAAATTAATATATTTTAACTACGCTGTTTCGCAATTATGCCATTAGTGAGTTCCTGAAATTTCAGCATTACGGTTGTAATCCGTGTATAATTAACATCGAACTTTTTCGCAACAATTTTATAATTTTCTGGTGATAAATGTTCGAGAGTGTTTCGAAAATTACCCCGTATCAGTAAAAAGAAATGGGAAGAACGAAGACATCTGTGTAGAATTCTAATGATTGTGTTCCCTTTTTCTTAATAGGCTAAAGAATAATCGCCTGTTCCGGCCGATGAGAGAGTCGTTGCCTTTTTTGCAGCAATTTCACCAAAAGCATCCTATTGTTAGTTGGTTTCTGATGAATAATGATGAATCCAGGTATCATCAAATGACAACTCAACGTGTCATCGATAAATACAAACCTATTTTAAAGTAATAGAGCTTTTCCGTGTAAAAATTAAGGATTTAAAAAAAAATTGAATTAAATTTCAATTTGAAGAAGGAAATATTTCTGAAATTTTAAAATTGAATGAAAAAAACATTGCTTTTCAAAGATGTATAACAACTCTTCATTTAAATTGAAAGTAGTTCAAAACATCATCAGTATATGAATTAAAACAAATTTATTGATATGTTCTTAATTTGTTGGAGCGGTAAACGCAGAAGTATTTTGTTAGTATCTTTTGAAAATGACTCGCATTACATCCGATTTACAAATCCCCACACTTCTATGTGTGAAGCATCCGCTTTTATAACCACCTGTGATTTCTTCAGATAAACATTCCCTGTTTAGCTATTGTTTACTTCTACCAAACAATCTTACCCGCCTCAATTATATACGATTCATATTGTTATTGTGTTTTGTTTATGTGTACACAAGAGTAGCTTTAATGATTCGCTTCGCAGAATTTTCTGTTATTATAAATACATTTTTGCTTAATGAACTGTTATTCTGGAGACCAAACAATTGTTCTCTGTAATCTTCCACAAGTTTACTTTAGGATGGGCTATGCCCATGAACCGTAATTAGAATCTTTTTTTTTTTACCAACCGAATCTTCTTTCGACCTGAACTTATTAAAGTTACTCACACAATGCTACCTTACTCACACATCCAAAAAAATAATCCAAAATCTTCAAAAGAAGTAAATACAAACAAATACAACGAAATGTAAATTCTTCTCGCAATTATTAAGAGATTTTTAAGATTGAAATAACGCCGCAGATTTCTTTTTTTTTTCTCTCTCTCTCTCTCTTTTCTTTTCTTTAACCCTTAAATCGAATATACGGCGTTTCGAGGGAAAAAAAGTCCCCCCCATCTCTCTTCGAGGGGAGGGTTTAAAATAACAATGCAAAGCTTGGGAAGAAAAACTTTATTTCTTACTTCCAAAGATGTAGTAAGTCAACAGCAACCATTGATGCGTTGCATGGAGTTGAACTTGAAGCTAGAACGGTTGAGAGAGGGAGAGAGAGAGAGAAAAAAAATGGAATTTAAAACGAAAAACAGCAGAAAAATGCCTTGTAATCTTCTGTGTGAGAAAGAAACACGCCTTAACAATGTAAATAATCGAAAAATTTACACTGCTTTCGCGTGACCGACAGTTTTATCATTGTTGAATAAATATCAGTTTTGTGTTTCCAGAGTTAACGTTTACTGTTGTTTTTTCTACACCAGTCTCCTCCTATGAAAAAAATAAAGTCTGATAAATTGCGAACTGCATTTTCTGGTTTAAATTTATTTTTCATTGTTATTTTTTACACTTTCATTGCTGCTTTTCGTACTTTTATTTATGTTAGAGGACACCAGTCAGATTTGCATTTGATTCGTTTTTATGTTATTGTAATCTTTCTTAACGTTTTACTTTTCCAGTTGCCAAACTTAAGATTGTTTGTTTTAAGAGGTAGTTGATTTAATATGCCTAGGGGCAGGTGATATTTTTTTTTATTTATATTGTGAGTATAGATGGAAGTTGGACTTTTTTTTTCTCACTGAAAATAATTCGCTTTATGTTATTGTTGCATGAAAGTTTGTCAAACAATGTGTCGCATCCGGTCGGGTATTATTACTGGCTACCCTATAAATTTCTCGTTAAAATGCAATGTTTGACTTCTACACGTTGCATCTTCTAGGTTTTGGAAAGCAGAGCTCTAACGTGTAAACAAACCAATGTTTGTTACTTAGAAAAACACGATATGACGTATTTTCTTTTTTAGATTCTCTGTAGTAACGAATATTTTTATTACTGTTTTTTAGCTATTTATTTTTATTTGTTCTTAGAGTTTAAACGAACTCTTTATGCACAAAAACCATACGGTGCAGTATGATCGAAATGGTAAAATAGTTTTACAAAACTATTTTAAAGGTCGCAAATACACACATGTATTCATTCATTTTATAATCTTGCCTTTCTTACATAAAATTGACTCTCAATTTACTTTACCTTTTTTTTTTTAAAAAAATTAATACAAAAAGGTTTCGTCATTTTTATGTTATAATAACATTTCCCAATGTTTTACGTTTTTAGTTATCCTGCTTTAGATTATTTTAAGTGGTTGATACGAAAGATTTAAGTTCTTTCTTTAGGCTATTTGGGATATGTTAGTTGATATTCATTCGACATTGGTTGTGGTGAAAAATAAGTAATAACGCCATTTTCTTTTGTTACTTTCTGTGTTGTAGCAAATATTTTATTACTATTTTTTGTGAACTAATTTGTGTTAGTTCTTCGAATATAGAACTCTTCTACAAATAAACTGTATGGAACAGCGTGATCAGAATGAAAGAAAAATGTTCTAAAAATGTACATGTACGTAAATAAGGAAAATAAAATAATAACTAATATAAATATAACTTTTAGTAACTAAAACATGTATTAATTTTTGTAACATTTCTCAATGCTTTACTTTCTTGATTTTTCTGCTTTAGATTTTTCTAAAATCATTGATATAACATATTTCTAAAACATTCTTAAATAAATATGTGGGAATGGATTGTGATTGCTTTATTAATGTCGCACTGAGAAGCAACACGAGGATTATTGGTGATGGACCTCGCAATTTTGTACCTCGGTCAAGTGCAAACGACCATGACCTCTTGGTTACCGCAGCCATTCGCGGGGTTGGAAAAAAAGCAGTTAAAAATCCTTTTCAATAATGTCAGTTTTATACCTAATAAAATCTTAATGAAATTTTGAAAACAAGTCTGCATTCGCTAATATTTTTATGACGAATTAGGGGTAATGAATAAAAAACTCGAAATTTTTAACATCTCAAGAAAATTATGAATATTAAAATTTTAAACTTTCAAAGTATCTAATGGGAAAATATTTTTTCTAAATCAGACATTTTCTTAAAACTCAATTACTAGCATCTATTGAAATACGTTAAAATTATACTATGTTCTGTCAGTGAGTTTGGAGATTACAAAGTTTTTTATTTTATTTTTCGAGGTAATTGTCTCTTAATTTATTGCTGTTTAATTGAAGCATTGTGATTAAATCTGGCTTAAATTAATTTCAAATTCAATGATATTACGAATTTTCTATATCACATCAGACAAAACTCCGCTATTAACATATACTTATGTTCTTTTTTTTTTAATAAGTGTTTTCGACTTTTTTAAAAATATTTCTTCACCAAGTAAATGACGAAAAAGTGGAAATTACTCTGTGAACAGAATAAACTATAGTTGTATCATTTGCAGGAAGAAAATTGCTTGGTTTTTTTGCATTATTTTGTCGCTGATGAAAAATAATTCTTAGAAAAATGAATTTAACCATTTTTTTTTTACCGATAACTGCTACTTTCGAAGATGATGTGAAGCAATAAATATGTTTCAATTAAGGAAAATATTTTGATCAAAATAAGGCGTAATTAGCTATAATTCATTCAAAGAACATGTAAAGTTTATTTTTAGGTCTTAATTTTTATCGAGATTGAAAATGTAGGATAACTTAATGAAATGTAAAGATCAAAAAGCTGTAGTTTTAAATTTGTTTAACATAGAAATTGCGCTGTTAGAAAAATAATTGCAGTACAAAAAATTTTAATATGCAGATATGACATTATATAGTTTTATCACATACTTCTGTCATAATGTTATGTAACATATTTATCATATTTATGTAGGATATAAATATGATAAAAAACAGTAATGCCTCTTGTAAAAGACACCTGTGAATAAGGGACACCCCTGTTTAAGGGAGAATTCTGTTGGTCCCTTTGCTTATTAAGGAATACCTCTATTTAAGAGAAAAGATGTCTGGTCTGATGGGTGCTCCTTAGTATACTACTAAAATCAGCTGTTGTTAACTGTATTGTACAATTTGTTTATCATGTATTTTTACTGAATCCAAAAAGGAAATGTGGTTATTTCTCTGTATTTTTTTTCGTTTATTTAAATAAATTAGACATTTCTGGTTAGAAAGGGTTGAATTTGTATCTTGATCAAGGAAATAATTCGTTATAAATGAAAAAATTTTTTAAAAAAAAGTCATGTGTTACGAATAAATGTGTTATGAATGTGTTACGAAAGTGTGTTATGAATAAATATATACAGTCATTGATTAAAAACATTTTTTTTCGTAAAACTATTGAAAGGAATGTTCAGAATTTTGTTTTATAGAATAGCTACAGTATCTTAAATTTATGGATGATATTTAAGAATTACCGACTATTATATTATAAACATTGGTCAAAATGTTTTAAATTTGATTTGAAATTAAATAATTTTCTGCGAATATCACCGAGATTGCTTTTTGTGGCCAACTTAGTAATGAATCATTATGCAGATTAATTTACACATTATATCATATCAAAATATAACTATAACCTATAATTGTACTAGCGTGTGTATGTAATAAGCTTTTACCTTTCCAATCAGTATTTTAAAAAACCCCAAAAAGTTTTAATAACACCATTCGTTACTAAAGACTTTATAAATTCCTTTCGTAGGCGTTTCCTTTCCAATTACTATTTATCAAAGATCTACGTCGCAGAATAAGGTGAAATTTGATCGCACATGAAGCATGTAATAAACCATTCGAAAATCTCCGAGTTTGCTCCTATTATACCACTAAATAAGTGACAGAATAATTCAAGTTCTTATTAAGTCCATTAATACCTGGTGACATATCGATTATTATAAAAGAGCATATTATATTATTATGTATTCCATAATTTCATTATTAAACGTCCTCTATCATTTATATATAACCTATTCGATCCCCACCCACGAAGTCTTAATAAAAAATGCTCCGCAAAAAACTTAATCTCGGTCGCGAAGGAAAATAAAATAATGAAAGTTTTTTTTTTCCCTCTTAGATTATCGAGCAAATTATTGTTGAACATTTCTAATGTCGCCTTAATCTCAGAGTTGTCGAGATTAGGGAATATAGTTGGGGGTGGGGAAAGGGCTAGGGTACGGAAATTTTTCGACCCCACCCATTTTTTGTGTGGATGGTCTCAAAAGGACGTATTTTTTATCTTTTGTTATTTTTTTTTGTCACGTAGACATAAGATGTCTATTATTAGTAAAAATTAGTACCTTCATACCCCCTGGACAGTTGCTTGTAATGTTTTCTTTTAAACTAATATTCCATGCGTGTGCTTTTAAGTCTTTTTTTTTATTTTATTTTTGCATAAAAAATGTGTGGTGTTCGGAACGTGCGCGTAAGGGTAGGAAAAAAAGTTCGTTTCTGTGAATGAGTGCGATATAGCAATTGAGGGAGAATCTGTAATTGCAAAATCTTAGAATCAGACCCATTCCAGTACGACTAAACGGTGCTGATTTGATGCAGTCACAGTTATTTCATTGGTGAAATTATCCTGTTAAATCAACCAATCAGAGAAACGATTTCGAATATTTTATGGAAAAGAAAATATTGAGAAATTATGCGAAACAAATTGAATGAATATTACATTAAGATTTAATTCTTGTTAAACTGTAATTTTGTAAAACATTTTCAGTTTGCCAATAGCCACGCGATTTAATGGTTTTTAAAAGTATATTTTATAAATTTTAAACACTTTTATTCCATCCTCCTATTTATAAACACTTTCTACATTTAGTGTGTGTTATTAATATTTGTATAGTATGCGATTTGATTGTACTGAGGCTTGGAATTAAAGTACGTGTCACCTAGTCTCCTCAGTACTAATAATATTAGTTGAAAATGTATTAAGAATTAATGTGTTAATTGTTGCCATTTATATTCTATATTTTATAATAAATTTTCTTTCAACAAGAAATTAATTATTCAGTTTCATTCCTATTACGGAAAGGAGCTATTATTATTTTTATTTTTAATTAATTTTTATCGTAATTTTTTTTTGTCATTGTCTCAACTTATAATCGAGTAAAAGCTTTAATATTTAGTGGAATATTTTCAGCTGGATTTAAAACTTTTCGCTTTTTTTTTATTTATGATGTTGAATTGTCATTTTCAGTACATTTTTTAAAATTTCTTACTGACCGAATGATTTTTTTTTTTTAACTTTTTAGTTTTTTGTACTCTTTTGCCACATAGTGTTGTGTATTTTAAAAGATTTATATTTATTACTTTGCGCTGTTTTTTCTAAGAATTGAATATTTCCAATTTTATAAGATACAAAAATTAGAAAATAATAATAATAACAATCACGGCATGATGAATCTTTCGATGCGTTTAAATTCTTTGTTAAACCCGTTGATAAGTCCAGACATTTAATTCCAGACTCTAGATGCAGATATCACTCATAGATAAATAATTCAATTCAGTTACCTAAATTGTTACTAAAAATGTTTTCACAATAGAACTGATTTGTGTGCCCTGATTGGATAGAAAAATCGTATCAGTTTTCAGTAAACATGTAATGTAAACAAAATTGTTATCATTGTTGTTGATTTGTTTCTCAATTATCGTAACCTTGACTTTCATTTCCCTTCGATTAAATATCGTTATCGAAATGCGATTACGAAGCAGAATATTATCTTCGAACGTCCCAAAAAGTCCTTATTCAAAGTCGGATAGCTCTACTTTTCAGGGTTAGATTGCTTTCTTTTTTTTATATTGTTATTTCGTATTTTCTTGTTAGTGTACTTGTGTATTGAAAGAGTTAAGTTGACCTAGAAACAAGCACATTTTGAGAAAAAAAACGTGATTGAAGAAATCGTGCCTTTTTTAGCAATCGTGAAACTCGTATAAATTTTATTTAAATGCGTAATTTTGGGGTACTTTTTATTAATATAATTTAATGTTATTCCTCTTTGGAAACTGCTATATAAGGATTGATGTGGTCGCTGTAATTTTTAGGTACTTTTTATTAATATAATTTAATGTTATTCCTCTTTGGAAACTGCTATATAAGGATTGATGTGGTCGCTGTAATTTTTAGGTACTTTTTATTAATATAATTTAACATTATTCCCTCTTGGAAGCTTAGATGTGAGGATTGGTTGTGGTTGTTGGTTACAGTTAAATAATTTATCTCTTAAAGTTTTTAAAAAACATTTGTATCGTTTTTTTTTTCTTGTTTTGAACTCTTTATTTTTTCATATTTCAATTCACCCGACAATTATTGTTTCCTTATGTTTGAAACAATTTTTATTTAATTTTATTATACTTTTATTATGCAAACGATTATTATTTCTTCCACATATTCACATTCTGTTATTGTTTCATTTTGTATTTTTAAAAGCCTATTAATAATTATGGCAACCTATTTAAAAATGTGATCTAGAAATTAAATGTTTATCATTTATTTCTCTTGCGAGATCCGTTTTTAATTTTTTTTAAAAAAATTCGTACTGCCTTCAACTCTCTAATAATCTTCATAATTTTAATTCTGTGTTTGTTTTTTGTTATTGTTTATTAAAATATTCAAAAATTTCCAAAAGTCAAAAATATTTATAGGATTACGTTAGAATGCAGTTTAATTCTGCCCTTGGTGAAATTTGTTGGCGATAAATCACCGACTCTAGTAATGGGTATAATAAAATGGTTTCGTGTTTTTTTTCTTCATCATATTCCCTTATTTAGCGCCCCGTAGATACAATGTTACTTCAGAAAAACATTCTAATTTGGCGATTTTCGAAATCACACCGAGGGTGAAGTTAAATATCATTTTAACCAAATGAGTAACACATATTAAATGAGACATACAAATTAAAATTTAGCGTTACATTTTTTTTGTTTCGAATTGGTTATGCTAGTAATATTAAAAACTAGGTTCAATCCCTAATACATTTAAAATTTAACATGTAAGCATGATTTTTTTTTTATTATTTTGAATTAACATGCATTCAAATTTTTTTTTTAAAAAAAAACAATGATTCGAGAAGGAAATTTTTGTACAAGCAAATTGTAATTGTATATTAATAAAAAATATTGCACTCTTATATTTTAAAATTTCTTAAGAAAATTGCTTCAAATTTATTTAATTTTCTATATTTATTGATGGATTTAGGCAATGCATAAAATAGTATCAATCAAAATATGTTATATTGTGACTTATCTCTGTTACGTTCCTCGCCTGCCATCTTAACTATTCTTCTAATTACAAATATAAAACAATGCAATTAATTTCAAGCACAGATATATTATTTAAAATAGTCATACAATAACTGTTCAAAAATATATAGTCAAATTATTTATCTAAGCATTATTTATTATTTCTCTGAAAAGGATAAAACGCTTTCCAGTCCCTCAACGCGAATATTACCAACTTCCATAAATATCAAAGGTTACTCTTATCCAGATACTTGGATCCGATAAGGCTGAACTAATCTTGTAGCAGTAGCTGCGACCAGTCTACATCGGGTTCTAGTTTCTTTTAGACCACACAGACACGCAGGTACAACTCCTGTGCAATATTCAAATCCTTCACAGTCTTGTTATCCCTCTTTTCTCTGCTGCAGTCTTTCTCCATCATATTTAGTTCTCTATGGCCGCAGTAGCCTAGTGGTCATGGTCGCGGATTCAAAACCGGCATTGTTTCCGTCGAGTCGGAGGTTCGAGCTCCGATGCTTCTAAAGACCCGCCGTGTTGTGGGGATGAAGCACGACAAATCTGGTCGAGGAACAACTCGTTGGCGTGTTGTGGATGATTGGAGAAGCAGGTGCCAGCTCAGGTATCGTCCTCTTCACTTGACCAAGGCTCAGAATTACGAGGTCCGTCGCCAATAGCCCTTGTGTTGCTTCTCGGTGCCATTTATAATAAGCAATCACGATCATAATTATTTTTCCATCTCTTATATACGACTACTTTGCACTTAATTCACTACACTTTCACTGAACTTTTCTATCGTGTATTTTATTATTCATTAACTGGGCTCACTGGATTATTGCTTTTTTTTTTTTTTATAATTCGCTGTTATTTCATAAATTTACGAATCATTATTTTGTGATTTTTGTAAACTAGAGATGTGTGATTTTTATTTTCCCCGCATTTCCTAAGAGATAAAGACATTTATTTATTAATCTTTACTTCAAGTGTTTATCCTTGCAATACTCCCTCCTATAATCCGACTCTTCACGTTTCCGGCCTTGTCAGTTAGTTATCCTGCGTTTCTACACCAGCTGACAAATCATAGAAAGTTATTTTATGCCTTCTACTTCAATGAAATAATGTTGGATATCAATACAAAACAAAACATATGTAGTTTTAGTTATTTCCTGTGTTTGTGTGACGCTTTATTTACGCTTACATCGTTCTACAGTACATAGTTTTTTTTCCTGTTAAATGCGCTATATCCAATAATCTAGCGTTTTTTTGTAATCCGGCAGTGTTCTGGTCCGATAATTGCCTAATTATCGAAAGAGTACTGTATTTTATTTATAATGGTTACAATTTACAAAATGCTTGTTAATCTGTACTCTGATTGGATGAATTTTATGTTATAGGAGGGGGTTCAAAAAGTACCTGGTTGTAACGACACTTGGCGTTGTTAAAGACAAGTTGAAGCTACCTTTGTATGGTGTCGTCTGTTAATCGGCGCCAAAACATATTTGAAGTTGACTCGTTCGTTAGTTTTGATTTGCAGCCATTTGCTGCCCAATCCAAATTTGATTGTTGCCGCTTCAAATTGTCTTCATTTTCTGTCGAGTTGTCACTATTGATGAGAGCTGAATTCATCATTATATAACTGCTCTCTATTGTTAATGCTCGGTGGGAATGCTTTTAGTTTCAAATTGATTCAAGAATGATGAGAAAAGTCATTGATGGGCCAAGAAATATATTAGGTGCGTGGTTAGTTCAAAAGGTACCTGTGTTTAACGACAGATGGCGCTGCTAAGGCTTTGGTGGTAGCATTGTGTGTTACCATTGAAAGAAAAAATGTGACATTATATTCACAGGTTAGTTTATAGATGCCACGACGAGTTGTTAGCTTGGATTCATCATTTTGTACTGAAAATCAAGAAACAATAAAAACAATGGATTGTTTCCGGTGAATCTGCTCCAAAGAACGGAAGACGGTTTCATCGGCTGAAAAAGTGATGGTGACAATTTTTTGTGATGCAAAAAACATCATAGAAATGGAAAGGTGCTTTTTTAATCGCCGTCATAGTAAAATTTTACAATCTTTCTCCGCTCATTTTCTTGTTTAATTTGTATTTTTTATTTTTTTTATTTTTGTGATTTGTTTTTCCAATTAATGGATTTTTAAATTTTACTGGAGGGGGGTAGGGTATCGCAAAGTTTTGATTCTTTTTTGAGAAATAACGGAGTTTTCTAGATCCGTGAGTGTTTGATGGTGGAATTTTACAGCGCAAGAGCCAAATGTGCTCGCCAAACAAGGTGTAACTGATCCAGTCGTTTGAATAACGCCGGTAAAAAAACGAGTTTTTTAAACATGTGTTTTCTTTCAAACTTACCCTTTGCGTAACATTTAGCGACTTGGCGTAAAAGTGAATTCTATGAATAATTAATTTTCATCAAATTTTATTAGTTATATTTAAATTATCGTATTGTCATCCAAAACAATCTTGTTTCGAAAATTTCAGCTCAATTGAGCGCTTTGAAATGGGAGAAAATAGCTTTTGAAGTTTTGAACAATGTGAGTAGAAGAAAATCCATTAAAAAGAGATAAGAAAGTTAAAAATAATTGACAAAAGGGAGGGTCGAAAATAGAGAAGGATCGCTAAGATTTCCCGGGAATGCGTCACCAGATTTCACCGAAGTGATTGTGATAGTTTATTAACGGTGCACTGAGAAGCAATACGGGTCCAGTAGCGAATTTTATCAAAGACAGTAAACCTCATTGGAAAGAAAATTATACTAGGATGGCGTAAGTTATGTTGCCTATACCTACCTAAAGAAGATAAGCCTCTCAGGGCGAATTTTCCGGATAATATTTAGCATATTAATTGATCGAACGTATTTATATTGTGAGTTACAGTTATTAATGTTGATTTGTTTGGTTTCAGGAAGCCCACGGAATAAAGTAACCCGCGGTATCGTAAAAGTTTTAGTTATTGCTAAAAATCATCGTGATAGAATCTTAATTTTTTTTTATCTATTATTCTTAAGAATTCACTACACAGTCATCATCCAAAGTTAGATATTTCTCCCAGTATTTCTTTACCTTTCAAAGGCCGTTGTTGTAAAAATTCAGCAGAATTTGAAAGTTATCTTCTACATACTGCGGGTTACGTCAATTTACAGTTTCCTGAAACGAAACAAATCAACATTAATAACTGTAATTTACAATGTTATGTACATAAGGATCAATTAATACGCAAAATAAATTTTCTAATCATCATCTAGAGTTGTATATTTCTGCTAGCGTTTCGTGACCTTTCGAAAGCCGTCATTTTAGAATTCAGGAGATAGAATTTTATTTTGACCATACTGTGGGTTACTTTAATCTATGGTTTCCTGAAACTAAACAAATCAATTTAATAGCTGTTATTTACAACGTTATGTATTGAAGGATCAGTTAATATGCGGAATAAAATTTCCCCAAATATCTCAGTGATTTCTTAGCATTAATTAAAATTTCACGTTACCCTTCCTTCGTACCTTACTTGTACATTTCTTTTTAATTTTTTTTTTTTTTTGTGTGTAAGATTTTTAGATAACCATTACGGAAAACATTTTTTAAGATCCATTTTTTTCCCATGACCTTAAATATTACCGTTTTGCCGTAGGCCACGAATTTAAAACCATGACTGACTGCATCGTGTTGTGATGATCTTTCCGAATTATACCGCACCATTTCTTTTCAGTAGACTGGTTATGATAACTCTTGCGTTGAGAATTTTTTCCTTTTTCTCTTCATTTGATTAATGTTATGTTGCAAAAATATTTTCTTTTCCTTACTTTGATAGCACAAAATAACAATGATGCAAAGTTGTTTTAGGTAATTAGATGTTTTGGAAGGTAGAAGGGGGAAATCTGCAACACAATTAAAATTAAAGTTTAGTTTATTATTTTGTTTAAAAATATTAAGGATGTTTTTCTTTCTTTTAGCAACAATCTAGTGTAAATATTGTGAGAAAAAAAGTTTTGACTTTTATTCTTCAAAAAGTATTTTATTGCATTGATTTTAAAATAATTGTTTAATAATTATGAATTTTAATTAACTTGCAGATTATATTTTATTTCTCTTAGGTTCAATGGAAGAATTAATGCTTACAATAACCAGATATTGAATTATTGATAAAGTTATCAGTGTATGTGATTTGCTCTGATCCTAATTGATTCTTTCAGATTAATTTTATTCTGTGTTCTGTTGATTTTATATCTTCCGTTTTTATTTTTCGAAAAATCTTTTAACAAATTTTCGAAGAACGGAAGTGAAGTGACTATTCAAAATATGTTTATAACAACGTTCTCATGCAGTTAAGAGACCGATTTTGCGACTATGAAAAAGAAAAGACATGCTCGTACATTTCAAATTCGATTCTGTTTCTTAAAATTGTATTAATTTTTATTTGTAAATAGAATAAAAACAAAGTTTAAAACATGTGCAAGAATTGTGTCACACACATAATTAGAATTGTCAAATATATATAGTTATTCCTAATCACGTGGAAATTTATTAACATAAACGATTATTTAAAAATTAGATCTGTAAAATTATCTGTTTATAGGTTTTAATTTTATAAATTTTAATTAACAAATTGACAAGAACGTAGCTTGTGTAAAGAAATTAATTTTTAAGTCTTATCAAGACGTAAGATATTTTATGAGGCGGTATTAAAAAATTAATATTTTCAATCTCATTTAACATTTTATATATACTTACAGATTTTACTCTTTATTTTTTAAATTTTTACTGATGTTGAATCAAAAAAGCTGTTCCAAAGAAATTAAACGCATTTCCTTTCTAATTCTGGAAAAAAATTTATTTAAAGTAGCTAAATTCGTGTTGTTTTTCATTATTTATTTTAAAAAAATAGTAATCGAACCAAGGTTACATATTGCTAGAAATAAAATTAATCAATGTTAGATAGATAATTTTGTTCCGTATTTAATTGACTTATTTATTCTTAATGCAATAGAGATTGTTGTAAAGGAGAAAAAAATAATAATAGATATTATTTTTCGTTTTAATTACCCAATAAAGCATGCCAAAGATATTAAAAAAAAAGTACGCATTTAATTATTTTTTGCGAAATTGTAAAAATAGCCTTTGGCGTGGGAAGTAAAAAATAAATTATAGGAGGAAAAAAAAGCTTCGATTCTTATCAAGTTACATTTTAATTCGAGTGTTAGAAACTAAAATTTTATCAACTGATAAAGTCAAAAAAGAATGGAATAAAAAAGTGGAAAAAACGAAACCGGACGTCCAAAAATTCTCGCTGAAAGTTTTAGCATTTGAATTGGATGTATTATCAGATCTCAGCTTATTGTTCAAAACCACAAAGCCAGCACAATTAATACAAAGCTAAACATAAGGTAAATTTTTAGAGATGCTGAAAAACTTCGAAATGAGAAGTAAAAAAAAAATGTGTGGAAGAGAGAAAAAAAATTAAAATCCCAGAAACTCTTTTCTAAATCAATTAATCATCAAAATGTAAGACACATAAAAAATAAAACGCGCAACACTTAGATAAAAAAAAATGAACAAGTTGCATGGGAGATGGAAAAAAAATGCCCGATTAAAGCGACAAAATTGAGATGAAAAAGGCGACTAAAACAGACAATAAAAAACTTGATGAAAACGTTTAAAATAAGGAAACTGAAACAATGAGTGACAATCTCTCTTTTTTTTCCACAGCACTACGTCTGGATTTTTTTTTTTCGTTTGCTCCATAGTTTAAAAAATACTAAATGAGCAATGGGAAGTGTAAAAAAAAAAAGATCATTCTAAAAGCGAAGCAAGCGATTTTTTTCCTACCATTAACATTTTTAATTTATTATTCAAAACATTTTTTTGTCTGCTCCTATTTTCATTTTTGTATGGCTGCGAAAATTCGTTAATTTGTTTGTCAAACAGGATGTCAAGTAATTCCTGTTACCAAGTGTTTAGGGTTTTCCTGTGTTCAGATACCAAACCATTATATCACGTTTATCGCATTCTAATCACAAGTCTCTGCAGTGTTCGTATATTTCCGGAACAAACAATAGATACGTGTCTTTTTTTTTTTCCTAAAAGAGAATGAAAAGAAGAAATAAAAAACGACTCAAAAGAACAACGGTGGGGTGAAAAAAATTAAAAGAATAATAACGAATAAAAAACATAACCCGAAAGTGCATTTTGTTGAATTAATAACTTTTATTATTCGATTTTGCAAAGCAAGAGATACCACTGTAAGATATATATCCTTAATGATCGCATGAAAAAAAAGTTTTTGTGTACGTATCAGGCAGTAGATTAGGCTTAGGATAGACGGAAGTGTTGGTTTCAAAAAAAGAGAGAAAAAATACATAGAAAAAAATATAAAAAGTTGCGAATCACACTCACCCCCCCCTTTTAACATCATCCCCCCGGATGGTAGAGATGGAGGTATACGCAAAACAAAAGGCATGCCGAAATTTCCAATAATTACATTTCGGCTTCATTTACAAAAATGGCTAGATTACATTTGAAAAAATAAAATTAAAAAATTTTTTAAAAAGGTAGAATGAAAAAGTCGTCCGCCACGCGAATAAAAAAGAAACAAAAAAAAATGGAGGCAGGAAACAGTTTTTAACATTTTCCTAAACTGTGCCACCCCCTCCCCCGAACAATTCCCCTCTAGGGAGGTAACAATAGCGTAAATACTAATGTAGTTCCTATAGATTGCAGTTAGGAACTGTTTTTAAACAAAAGACGCTGAAAAGGCGACGAGTCAGATAACGAAAGAGAAAAAGGTTACCAATCTCAAAAATTTTTACCCTAAATCGTTTTTTGTTTTTGAAATAATAGTCTCTCCAGAGTTAACTTCCCTCCCTGCCCCCGCCTTCCTTGTAGAGGGGGGTGCTTGCCTTTTTCCAAATACCCTATTGCCTTTTCGTGGAGATAATAAAACAGACATTGCTATCATCGTTTGGTTTGGGAAAACGAAGACAAAAAGCGACAACTTGTGACAAATAAAACACATAAGGGAGAGAAAAAAAAATTATTTTCCTCTAATGCAGTGGGAAAAAAATTAACGGATTATACTATTGTGCGAACAATAACAATAATCGGTCTCGTACAAAAGTGTTAGAAAAAAAGAAAATAAAGAAGCAGAATGGGATAGGAAAAAAATATGGATGATCGAGAAAAATGTGTGTTTATTTGCTTAAAGATCGGTTAGAAAAAGATTCTTTTTTTTTCTCTTCTTTTTCATATATGCATTTTTTTCATTGTCCTCACTTGTCATTGGTACAATGAAATAAAAATGTTCTAAAACGTTCATGGGGTTTTTGTTTAATAAAGTTAAAAGTGGGGGGAAAGGGGAAACAAAAAAAATGGAACGACACGAACTGCAGTGATAAGAACTGGTATTGTTTTGTTTTCACCTTTTTATTCGACTCATTTAGCTAAGGTTCTTGGCGAAGAAGATGCGAAAGAAAGGCGTGACGTCATATTCATTGTTTTCCCGCCATTGTTTGTTCGAAATGGTCGTTTGGGAATCGGGCAATTTCGCGCTTTCTCTTGATTAAAAGAAAATGGCGAAGAGGGTGGAATTAAAAAAAATTGACAGGAATTAATTGCCGCCCCAGAAAACTGACTTTGTCGTCTGCTTTTGGGGCGCCCAATGAATTCGTCGTTGCCACTTCAAAATAAAATACTACAAAAAATGAGGTGCGAAAAAAAATGCGGCAAAAAAAATATCTTAATGGAAAGTCGTCAATTTTTTGCAACGTCTTTGAGGGCAAGGGACTAACGTCGATTAAAAAAAAAGGGGAGAAAATTTTTTTTTTGGCTCGAGTTTATTTAATTAGAAGAAAAAACGATATAAAAGTTTACGTTCCCCAGAAAATACTTCTAAGAAGGGAGGGGAAAAAAGTTGCGGCCATAATAATCATCATAAAGAACAAATAATTTTCGAACTTTTTTTTCCTTGCCTCTCATTTGGTCTTAAAAAGTGGTCTGACAAACCTTTATTATTAAACACGAGCATAGCTTCCTTAAAGAGATTGGATAGCAGGGACTATAAGAGAAAGTAAACAGAAGAAAAAAAATAATACAAACTTCCATAAAATTAGTGAAATAAATAGATGGCGGCAGAATGCGCTTAGAAAACAATATTGAATTTAATATTTGCTGGACAAATGAATTTCTTTCAGTAAAACAAATCTAATTTTTTTTTTCGCACGCACAAAAAAAACCTTATTTAGAACATTCTTTTTTCTGATGAAGTTTAATGGGAAATTTTGAAAATGATTTAATGATACGGTTTGCATCGTTTAAACTAACCTTGTTACTTATAGTTCTACTAGTTTTTGGAATTAATTGAATAAGAGGCCATTTTTGTTTTGTTAAATATATTTTTTTTTGCTTTTTAGTGTTAATTTCAAGAGGTATTAAAAATATTTTTTTTCCCGATAAATGAAACAAAATTAATTCTGTAGTTTCATTTGGAAGGTAAATTTTCAAATATGTGTGCTCATTTTAAATTAGTTTTGTCTTCCCAAAATACAAGATATAATAATTTCTTAAAAATTGTATGTCTTATTTATTCTCATACTTATTTATACATTTCATGTTTGTATTTAAAGGGGAAAAATAACGATAAATTTAAAAAAATAATTAGATTAAGGAAAATGATAAACTAAAATGCTTCGAATTGTGCATTTTTTTTTTTTTTATTTTGCTGTTAAAAAATAGAGAGTGCATCGTTGATCTCGTAGGTGTATTATTTAGCGGAATTTGGTAAATAGAACGTTCGAAAAATTGTATTTTAAAATTGTAAACACGCGTGCCACACCATAAAGGAAAATATCCGCGTTTACGTTTATCTCAAAATGTGGATTTTCGTAATTCTAATTCACTTTTCTCAAAATCTACTTTTTACTTAATGCTGATATTTTCCACATTATGAAAAGAGGCAATTTTTCGAGTAATGAACTAATTTTTTTTTTCAAATAAACACTCACAAATTTTAACTATTTCACATTATTTGTTTACAAAATTTCAAAAAATCTGAATCATAAAATGTTGAATATTTTTAAAATTTTATTCTATTTAATTTTTTAAAGTTTCATTAGGTTCAGTGTATATAAAATGTTACATTTAGGAGCAGTCTGCGAATTTTTAAAGTTATAAATGTAGTATATGTTCTTCAAGATGTTACTAAATGTTAAGTACACGACTTGCAAATGTAAATACTGATTTGATTATTAATTGCTCACATATAATATTTATGTGTTTAATTGTAATTTTCTTTACACCGACAGGTACATAAATATACACGATTTCTAAAGTATAGTTTCCATTGCTTTTAATTCCAGAGAAATGATTATTATTTAAATTTGGCATAAAATACACTCATTTTTCCTTGTAGAAGACATTTAAATTACCTTAAACTGAATTGTTTTTCAAATATTTCTAAATTAAAGTTATTTTCGAAGACCTGTTAATTAACTGTGTATCCCTCCAATGTTCTTATTATTTCAGGACAAAATAATGAACAGCCGGAATAGTTTCAGGAACAAATATTATTTAATACTTGATACGTTCCACAACACAAGTCGGATACAAAACATATATAAAACACAGGTTCACGAACATCGCTCCATCATTCTGCTAAGGAAGTTTCTCGCCTTCCATCGTGCTTGCGCTTGTCTTTCTCATCGTTCTTGCGCTTCTAACCAAAAAAGAACATGTGACGCCATCTGGCTACCGTTTAATAATACACGGATGGTAACGTTAAATTACGGTGTTACATTTGTAATTAATATCCAGAATTTATATGCTTCTGTTAATCAACTAGGTAGTCAGCAGAGAACGGTTTTAAACAGGCCATTTAGAATTTTCCATTGTATAGTTTTTGAAAGTTGGATGATGCTTGTACGTTTAAAATGATCTTTTTTATGTTTAAAATACTTTTTATTAAAATGAAAATAATTTAATAATAAGAGTTATAAATTTTTATGTCTACATAACATATTTGCGTAATAATTCGATATGTGATTATTTTAGTATTTATGTAATATACAACTACATTATTATAATATTATATGTTAGTTTTCATAGTAATATTACGAGTTCTTAATATACATAATATTTTTACATGCGTTGGGCGAAAGCATTGAAGAAATCTCATAGCTATATATTATTGTGGTACTGTTATACAAAGTAGATTTAAAATTATTCTTAAATATATTACGTAATGAATAAAATATAATTATTGAAAATATTAATTTGCTACCGTTATCTACAATGCAAAACTTATGTAAAATATTCATGGAAATCTAAATTATGTGGCTTTCCGTCGCATATGTGTATATTTAATACATTTAATTGAAATGATTGAGAGTGTAAATTCAATTACGAAATAAAAACTTCGCAAAGTTATTTACGAAGTCAGTCTTAGAAATCAATCATTTAATGCAATTCAAATTACAATTTTGGCAGTCATGTGATCAAAAATAAACTAACATCAATAGGAAGTGATATCAGCAACACGAGTTCCACGATACCGTAAATGATGTTTTCCTGCAAATCACTTAGTTACTTATTGCTTTCCTGATTTTTGCTGGCGTTATCGGCTGCACAAATTCCGAAATTGCAGCGAACACGTAACCCTTTCATGAATTTTTCGTTGTCAGTGACAATTTTCTCTTCTAAAAATGCAATCACTCATGAAGAATGATAAAGATAAAAAAAAAAAAAAAAAAAAAAAACTAACACACAGACGATAATTTTTTTCCTTTCCCCCTTACTCCAGCTAGTCTTTTAGAAGAACGACCAGCACCCCTCCCTAGTTCGAAATCATTTGCCGGAGGATGTTTAAATATGTATATATCTCGCAAATATGCTTACGCTTTCGAGGCATTAAGAAGTAGAGGGGGGAGGGGGGACTTAAAAAAATGTCGTCTCTTAAAAAAGCTAATCAGGGCTAATTTTCGAAACTTAGTCCTCAAATCGAAGCAGGTGAGTCCTTTCGGAAAAAAGATCACCTCTAAAAAATAAATCCTAAAAAAAAGTTGCTCTTATCTAACCTCGTTAACGCCCATGAGGAGTATAGCAGCGACATTGTGTGACAGGGAATATATTTCCTCTACCCCCTTTTCGTCCCCTTCCCCTGGGATCACCATGATTATTTTTTTTACTCTGTCCTCTCCCTTACAGGTAACATTCAAGAAAAAGTTGAGCATAATATCACAATTTTGACACAACTATTATCATAGTCCAATCAGAACATCCGAGTCGTAATTGGTCGAGGAGTAGGGATCAGTGTGCAATTACAATCAATTATGGATCTTTATTTTTTGGGAAAGATGAAAGTTCACTTTTATTGTAAAAGATAAAACCACTTAATTAATTGATTATATCAATTAATAATTCTTTTTCTCGGTTGATACATGCGATGTCAACACGTCTAAACCATTTTAAAAATATATTTCATAACTTCATTTAAAAGACTGTAAATAAGGAGAACAGATTTTAAAAATTTGTTTACTTACGTTAAAAAGTGTTTCCCTCTACTGTTATTCGTCAATATTCATCCTTTATTCGTCTAAAATACATTAATATAACATTTTCGTAGTTTGATGTATCTGCTGTGCCTTTGATTGATTTATTGATGGTTTTATAGGACATGGAGGAACAACGACTATAATATCCCCTTGGAAATTTCTTTTTAATTCAATACATATCAAAGGGTTTCATCTTCTGTGAGTAAACTCTGAATATTTGTTTATTAACTACTGCATTGTCCGAAAACACTCTGAAAGTTGTATTGCATCGGAGGTCTATCTTTAGAATATTCCATAAGTGATTTCTTTGAAACGCGTAATTTCTTCAAGTCAAAGGAATTTGCTTCAAATCGTTTGTATGGTTATAAATACTACACTTTGCATTATCATGGAATCTGAATTTGTATAAAAGCCCTGGAATTATAATATTTTGCTGATGATTCGAGTGTTTAATACCTCTTCTCTTGTGTTTATTGGATATTATATATCTAAGGTTGAGGTGTTCTCTAAAGTTCTAGATATTTTTTGGTGCTATGCTTTTCCATTTGTTTTTCCTAAGTTCGATTGATTAAGTTTTGAAAGAAGGGAAGAAACAAAGCTACCATCCCTAATCCGAAATTAACACGGTTTCGTTCTTAGTTTGAGACCGAGGTATTTGATTGAAGTAACTAACTCGTAATTGTTGGACAGTGGATTCGAGTTTCATATTTCCGAACATCCTCGTGTGAGGGATCTGTTGCATGTTAAATCTGTCAGTGCTAAAAGTTTTCACGTTAGTGTGATGTTAATGTAGAGAGAAAGGTACCATCTCATTTAGGCGTCGTCCTTGACATTATTCGCATTTTTAAATTACGGGATCCGTCGTCGTTACGGGATCCTCGTGTTGCTTCTACAAATAAACTAACCAACTATATTATAACAATTTATGCTAAGCGGATTCGATTGTGATGATTAAATATGCATCATCTCTTTATTTTTTTAATCAGTGAAGATGAGTTGCAACAATATGTAATTGGTAATATTTAAGAAAACGGAATGAAAAAATAGTTACTTTAACTAAATTAGATCAACGTAAATGATCCAAAGATCATTATGGGAGGGAATTGTTGCTTGTTAAATCTGTAGGGGCTGAGGATCCTTACATTGGTATAGTGTTAATGTGTAAATGAGGTATTGTCTTTGTCATTTGTTGGTTGATTTAAATTACGATGTCCCTCTCTCTTTATGTTGTTTCTAAAAGAACCTTTAATTCAAATCAACGAATTGTAGTCAATTATGCTAAGTGGATTTGATTTTGATTATTAAATCTTCATCTCTTTATCTTTTATACTATATTGACGAGGATTGACAATTATTGATTATTGAAACCTTTTTGGGAAAACGAGAGGAAAAGATGAGGGGGGGGGGATTATGAGTTAGACCAACATTTCAATGGTAGAGTGAAAGTCTTTGTTAAGCAAATGGTTCAGGTATCGAGGTCATGACCAGCGATGTCTTAATCCAGTCGCCTGTTCGAGTCTAAAGATCGAATCGTGTCGAGAGGCTAATGCGCGAAGCTGGAGCTCGAAGTCCTCACGTCGGCGGGACATGGTTGCGGAGAGTGTGGTGCTATCTCTGATACCGACTTCATCTATTAATGTGGCTCAAAATTACCAGGCGTATTTGTTGTAATGAGTGGACATTATGTCGGGCGGAAAAAAATCAGCCGGTTTGATTGATTAATAATTTATTGTTGCCGCATTTACGACACGATGGCTATTGCTGATTGACATCTCGATTTTGAGAGTCGTTTAATAAGTTCAAGAGATGGCACTCATAGCATCGAAAATGGTTTGTTTTTAGTAAGCATCACGACTCAATATACAGCTATCGTAAGTCTCAGTTATTTTCATCACATGGTTTCATTTTTATTGTCGATTGAAGCAAGAAACTTGTGTTTATTTAGAAAAATGGAAAAAAGGGAGTTTCGAGCGGTGTTTAAATACTTGTATATAAAAAAAATTAATACCGAAAGAGATCAAAGTTGAGTTGGATGAAGCTCATGTTACATATGCTCCTGTGTTTGCAACTGTTTACAATTGGGCAAATGAGTTTAAACGTGGACGTACGTCAACAAAAGATTGACGTCGTTCGGGGCGTTCACTGAAAGTGACTGCTCCTGGAATGATTGACAAAAAAAAAAAAAAAAATCCATGGTATGGTTTTGAATGATCGACGAATGAAAGTGCGCGAAATAGCTGAGGCCACTAGCATATCGCAAGGTACAGTGTTTTCAATTTTGCAAGAAAAATTGGGTGTGAAAATAGTATCGACAAGATGAGTGCCGCTTTGGTTCTCAGTGGAAAATAAACATTGTCATGTGGTTGATTTTGAGTCTATTTTGACGCTTTTTCGTCGCAATTCTGACGAGTTTCTGCGTCATTAAGTAGTTGTGGACGAAACTCTATAGACAGAGGGACAGTACAAGTATTGTTTTTTGAAGGCGAACGGGCTCCGAAGAAAGCAAAGACGGCGAAATCGTCCGGCAAGGTGATGGCCACGGATTTTTGCTTGGGATACGCGCGGAATATGAACACCGAATACAAGGAAAAAAGAAAATAATAACTGGAGTGTATTACGCATCATTATTGCTCCGTATTACAACATCCACGGTATTTGCTGGATTTGGCCCACTGATACTTTTTTCAAAAAATTTCCGAGCCTAAATAAATGTCTCGGCGGATAACGGTTCAACATCACCCAAACAGATACCTGTTTTGAGGACCTTCCGAAATCTTACTTTATAGATGGCTTTAAAAAAGTTGAAGCGCTTCGAAAAGTTTATAGAGTTAAAAGGAGATTATGCTGAAAAGTAAAAAATAAAAAAATCTACCGAAAATAATTTTTTTTTTTCTATCTTTTTCTAAGGACTTAGTGAACGACCCTCGTAGTTAAATGATTGGAATCACACGAACAGGGAAGCTAGTAAAATTTTTTCAATAAACAAAGTTATATAGTGATGAATCCACAAGACTACACTTATATAACGATTGTGTTTGAATTAATACTCTTAAAGGTGCTTGTTACTTTACAAATTTTCATACTCCAAAATATGATAAATCTTAATCTGCGAATATTTTCTTTGGTCATATTGTATGATTTATTTCTTAGCAAATTGTCTGTTTTGTTTCCTCTGTGCTTTAAATAACTTAATATTTTTATTGCAATAAAAATTGTCTTAATTCTTGTGTGTGTTTGTAATGTCTATAGTACAAGAGTGACTCAACCGAAAATATTTCATGCTTTTTTTTAAATATATAAAGGAAATTGTAACATAAAAAGTTGTGTTGTGGAACTTCGAGGAAAAATAGCAACAAAGTAATTTTTATTGTTATTTTCTTATCTCGCTACACAGGTAAGGTTGAAACCTACCTCTGATTAATAACTTGAAGTGTGGTACTTGATGTGTCCATTAAGAAGATTAAAATTCCCTGCCATACTGTCATGTAAAAAACATCCAACATAAAACAAAATTATATTTTTCTCTATTTTTAGCCGCAGTTTCTTTTTATTATTATAAAACTGAGCTGATTTGAGTGAAATTTTTCATCCATTTAGCGATATAATATTACCTCGACTTCAAACTAATAGGCGTAATCTCGTTACGAATATTATTCTAATAAAACAATAACAGAATTACTTAATTTTCACATTGTTTTTAAGACTGTTCAAATTTAAAGACCAAATATATACTAAATACAATAAGCAATAGAGAAAGAAATTCATAATTATACACTACCCAGCTTGAATTATCGCTAACTTGTGTGTGTATTTGACCCATACAAAAGTCTTAAATATATTCTGTTGTATTATTTATTTGAAATGGATAGGACTGATTGATTGAGTTATGAGGGATATGGGACAAAAAAAGGCTATTATCTCATTAATTTTAAACAATTTTTATTTCTAAAAAAATTATTAATTAGGTTAACATTGATAACGTTACAATAAATATCGATATCTTCTTAATTCAGGTGACGGTATGGAAATAATATATAACCCCTAGAGACACCTGCTATGGGAACGAAATAGTGGCTTTTGACGAGAAAATGAGTTACACTCCGTTTGGTAATTCCAGGAAACGTGTGATTTGTCTTATAATTCCCAATAGATTCCTAAATTCAAGACCTTTAATTGCGATATTGTACCAGTGCGGTTATCTTAACAATATTTTTTCAATAAGCTAGCTGTAATTTTGTGCGCGCATGATTGTTTGTTTTAATAACTAATATAGAATTGATTTTTTGTGAGAAGGATTTGTACTGAATTGTGATAGATAGCATAGGATTTTTGGTTAGAAAAATGTAATACCGTCCTTACAGTATAAAGGTTTTTCTGATAAATTTATCTCGATGAATATTATATATTCCTGTTTTACAAAGATCATCTAGGTTTAGTATACATTTTAGAAAAACCATGCTTTTTATTGTTTACTAACTCGAAGAAGTTTAATATCTTTAATCTCAAGGAGAAAAAAAATATTTTTGAAACTGTTCCAGGTACAAAGGGGATAATCCGTATATATAGTCACACACAACTTCAATTATCATATCGCCTTCAGGGGTACGTGAGGTACTCGAACGTGTTAAAGTAATGCGCCTCAAAAATTGCTTCACTGATTGCAGAGAGGTTTGCTTTTCTAGTTTTCTTTTCATTCATAACACTGAAAATATTCAATACACCTTAAATTGCCATCCGAAAAGATGCATATCGCCTTTGTTTCCAGTTTTTTCATTAGTCCCTTGACCGTCAATGAAAATTACGAGTTCCGACGCCAATTGCCCTCGTGTGGCTTCTAAGTGTGGCGTTAATTAAACAATCATTCAATTTTTCTTTTTCATCCTAATATAATTAAAGAATGTTGCCAGCAACTGAATGCAAAGCTTAAATTTGATGTTTTGTCTTAAAACTAGTTGTTGATTGCTTGCATATCGTTTATCAGAATTGCATGTTATATGTGTTTCATATTTCTTTTGCATAAATCCCGACTTGTAGGTCTCAAAATACTGAACAACACTTTCAGCTTGAAGAAAGTAATGGGTATTTTTTTTTATGCAAATGTGAAAACTTCAGAATTTCCAATCAAAACTGTATTCAGCATTCATATTCAATTCTTCCTTTGAAACACCCTTACTAGTCAAAGTACCCTAATAACTCATTATCTTCGGCACTCTTCGGAATACCTCGATTCGCTCGGAAATGGTCGATACCCATTATCACGACACAACTGCACATGACGCCACTCAGCAACTGTTCATCGCGTGGTAGACCCCCCCTCGTCCTTTTTCGGGAATCCCCCTCCCGGATTAAACTCCGACGGGATCAAGAATCCAGATAGAAGAGGAGAGGAGCCGCTAGAGGAGGCAGGTCCCCTTTGTTGTCGTTTTTATGTTGTTTGAGTTGCGGGAGGGTGACTCATGGTGTGTTGTCCGACAGCTTGCAGACTTGGGGAAGGAGCGCAAAGTAAACAGTTCGGATAGTAGATTGGGATAGGGTGGCTAGGATGCGGATCGATAATTTCGGTGGGGGCTATCGGTTGGGTATCGTAATTATCGATTTGCGTGCGAATTATCGATTGTGTGTTTTGATCATGTGTTGTGTTTTGACTCTGTGATGGTCCAATGGGTTTGGTGTTATTCAGTTTTGGGATATTGTGATTCTAAAAAGGGCTATTGCACGATAAGTGTTTTTTTAAATATAAAATTGTTGTGGATTTTATGGATTATATATATATACTCAGTTGGGAATGAAAGGAAAAAACAACATTGACTTTGCCGTGAGCATTGCTTCGATTACAAAAGAAAATTCCTTACAGATGTAATTCACAAATGTTAGATAGAATAATTTTATTCATTTTGGAAGTGATGGGAATTAATTCGTAATTTTACGGATGCATTTCCTGTAGAATAACGTAATCTATGTTGGTATGGTTGGGTTGGTTCGGTTTTCTTTTCCATATATCCGTGCCTGATTTTTTAAGAACCCCTCCGTTTTAATCATAAAGATAGTGCCCCCGTGTGTTTTTTTAGTTTACTTAAATGGTTTATTTTTTTAACATTCGATTAGAGAAAATATATTACTAAAGACTTTTCTGAATTTTATCCCCATACAGCAGTTTTTAGACGTGTCTTTATCTATAAAGTACTATTTTGGGATTTAAGAGGAATCCTTTCGTATTGTTATACACATATTGTGGATTTTTGAAAAATAATGAACTCTACCGCGTTGTGTGAAAGAGAAGGCATGGGAACAGAAAAATATTTTTTGTAATGGAAATTGTGCTGGGTAATCTGGTTTTATTGTTTGTATGCGTTGTATATGGTTGAACTGTTGTCGTGGGAAGTAAATTTAATTTATCATTGTAATTTTTTGCAATATTTTTTTCTTTGTAAATTACATTATTTAAAACTATATTTACTTCCTTAAATAACAAAGGAAAACATTTCTTATTCCTAGTTTAATTTATTTCGTTTCATTGTAAAAGGTAAAACAGGAAGTTATAGTATTCAATAATTGGATGTGTTTCTTACTTCTAATTTACAGTTTTTTAAGTTTTAAAAAACTTAAAAATTCAAAGATATTTTATGCATTGGACATGTGATATTGCTGTTTGTTAGTTGTATATGTTTATATTGTAAAAATATATTTTGTTTAAACCTTGTTTACATTGTTTGGATTTTGACAATATATGTGGTTTTTATTCATGGAAAAACAGGAATTTTACATTTTCTTACTGTTATGATAAATCTTATGATTTACATAATGGTTATTTTATTTTTTGAAATAATTTTTTTCCGCTTGAAATGTGTTTCAAAAATAGTTTTACATATATTTTGCGCAATTTTAAATAAACAATTTGTAAAAAATTTTTCAAAATTTTAACCCTTAATTTGATATTTGTTTCTTGTAAAAATGCAATATTTTTACGAAACAAAAATTTCGAATAACATTTTGCTTCTCTCTGTACATTTTAAAAAATATTTTGTTTTAGTATTAGAAAAGAAATCTCTCTTATATTTTAAAACAACTGATCAATATACAACTAAACGAAGTAAAATTATCTAATACAATTTTTTTTTTTTTTTTTTTTTTACTTTTGGAATTATTTTTTTAAACAAAATATTTTATATATTTTTTCTTTCCTCTCTAAAAATGGTCCGAGATAGCCAAGTGGTCACACTCACGGCCGTCGTTGCTTCCATTGTCGTGGGTTCGAGTCCTGATGCCATTAAAGACCCTTTGTGCTGATGCACTTTAAATTTGTTGAAGCTCTGTCCTCCCGTGCCGTGATGTGGAATTTGGCAAAGGGATGCAAAATCAGGTATCGCCCTCGTCACTAAACCGAGGTTCAAAATCACGATGTCCATCACCAAGTCCTCGTGTTGCTTCCAAGTGTGGCGTTAATAAAACAATAAATCAAATCTTTAACCATTTCCTAGAATCAGAGTTTAGACCTCTAAAATCCGTCTTGTGGAATAACGAGGGCTATGGAAATTAGACCTCTCTTAAAGATTTCGTATGACATTATATGGTTGTTCTCAGATAAATCAAGTGCAGAC
Organism: Nephila pilipes; assembly: GCA_019974015.1. Classification (NCBI taxonomy): domain Eukaryota; kingdom Metazoa; phylum Arthropoda; class Arachnida; order Araneae; family Nephilidae; genus Nephila; species Nephila pilipes. Next base: position 92,134 of record BMAW01060994.1, read on the forward strand.
TATGAATTTTACCCTAGGGCTTATCGTTTTGAGGTACAGCGAGATGTACGACCCGAGGACGGGTGATTTCTTTTTGGTATGTTGTCTTTAAAAAACACGGATAACATGTCCCTGTGTTCCTCGAGCGATTTTTTTTTTCATCTACGGCCCTACTCTTGTCAACAATTGTTTACTTTTTTCTTCCTTCACCTTGAGTGTAGATCATAATTATGCAATTATTTTCAGTCGAATACACCAGTGGTTCGAAAACTGTTTCAACTCGCGACGCCCTAATTGAAAAAACAGTTTCCCACGAAGCCTTACTCTTAGTTAAATCAGGGCTTACTGTAATAAAGAAATAAAAATATGACTTCCTCGCGGCACCTCTGTAAAGGCAGAGAGGCCCCTCAGTACGCTGCAGAGCTTTTTTGGGCGTAACCACTGATTTACATGAATCATTTGATTGTATATTAACGAAGGGGGAGGGTAGAGTGGCTGTGGCAAAAATGGTCATTTCGCCAATAAAACCAACCACTCAATCAAATCATTTGACCATAATTCGAAATTACATGGGTCCGTTGCACATAGTAATCCTTTTTGTAGTCTCTCCCCGATTTCAAATATAAATAATAAAGCAATGATATGTGTTATTCAAAATTTTATTTCACAATTTGGAAGAAGAATATTTACCGTTTTGTTTTTCACATTCAGCTTCACTTCTTTTTAAAAATGAAATCGTCTAAATGCCGACCTTCACTGTTTATGCATTTCTAAAGTCTCACAATTTCCTCAATACTTTCTTCGTCATTTCTTGCGGTATTTTCGCAATTCCTTGGTGGATAGTAACTATCAATTCCTCGAAGCCTATTCTTGCAGACTTGTCTTCAGATGGCCTCAGAGAAAGTAGTCGCAAGGCGATAGATATGAGGAACGTGTTGGGCATGAAATGCCACCTCATAGTGAGATCAGACGCTCCGGAAACAAATACTTTCACCAAATTCTAGCTATGTGGGCTGTGGTATCATCCTGATCGAACCACAATCTAATTCGCATGTTTGTCCGGTCCGGTTGCATGAGGTTATGTGTAGCATATCTACATAATGTAATATATTTCATGAGTTACCGTAACTGCTTTGCCATTCTTTTCAAAAAGGTTTGGGCAAATAACTCCAAAATGTGCAACAGCACACCAAACAGTATCTCGATCATAATGGATAGATCGTTCGTGGATTAGTCTTGGATTGTTCGATACACTGTAACGAATGTTATGTTTGTCCACACATCCAGGCAAATGAAAGTGAGCTTCATGAGACAGAAGTCTCCATTTTTGAAATATGCCTCTATCACGAAGTTTATCCCTCCATACCATGATAGCTACGGAAATGGTAAAACTCAAAACTAGGTAAATGGTAAAATTCAAAACTAGGTAAATGGTAAAACTGCTACTCAAAGCCAGTTCCCAATTCATTGCGGACAACCACCGCCGGAACAGTGATAGTGGGAAATCGGGGAATAATTTCTATCACACTCTGTATAATGTCTATGTTTGTGGCGTGTGCATGTGTGCGTACCCAATCATTTTTTAATAATTAAATGTCTATCTTGCTAAATTAATCTAGTCTTTTGATACATCCCTAGATGACTTCTTGCAAGGTGCAGAAGGATGCTTAAATGCTTACTATTTCTAATGCTTTCTATTTATCACTGTGACGTAACTGATAAAAATTTATGTAAACATGGTATAAATATATTCTTATAAGGAAAAGTTACTTTTATCTGCTGTTGTCCCAATGAAGTTAAAATGAAGCTGTCGCTGAAATTAAAATGAAGAAGATAATTAAATTATAGATTTTGAGTAAATGAGAGTTGAAAATTACTATTTTTAGGTTAGTGTTCTATTCTTCCATCGCATATTTACAGCCCTAAATAGGCGTTTCGAAAGTTAATTTCAATGTTTTCACTTCCGTAGGAGCTCCATAGATCAAACTGTAAAAATCTACAATTAAAGCGCTGCCTACGTTGGGTGTCCTATCCATTTTCTAATAATGAAAACTATTTGTACCAATTTAAATATTTGTAAGCCAAACTGCAGCGGAACATCTCGCCACATTGTACTGTTAATTAACTGGCGAATCACTAGGAAGTAATATCCCTCTGACAGTTAGGGTGGACAATGGCTTTTCTATTTATTTCTATTCACGCCAGGCCCCGTTTCTCTTGTACTGTCCCGCGTGCTCCCGACGCCGTTGCCATAGTAACCGGTATAGCCGTTACCCTTTCTTACTTACCGGAGCCACTTATTTAATTTGGGGCTTCCGTTCATGCTTTCGGGGAGCAAAGGGGTCGGGTTCTAGAGTAGAGGAGGGAAAATGTGTGGGACGCGAGGGTTGATGTGAGGGAAAATAATACGATTTGGGTCGTTCATCGTTGTAGGTTCTTGGGGGGTATCGTATATCACTTTAGGTTAGTTTAGAAATTATGTATGTTCTTCTATTTTCCCCACATAGTTACGAAAAATGTGTGTATTAAGCTCTATTACACAAGTTTTGAAGGTATCGCAGTGATATTAAAGTAGATAGTAGAAAATCATTGGAAAATAGAACTGTCGAATAGTTGTTTGCAACTTTCCAGAAACAATATATAGGCTCAGAAAAGGATAATTCATCTCAGATTTTAAAACAATTGTAATATGGTAGGATATTTTAAAAATAATTCACTAACTTAATAAATGAGAGAAAATTTAATGTTGTGTTTGTTTGTTTGTTTGTAATGTTTTGAAAAAGAGATAGTATATAGGTTCTGTGTTTGTACAAATTAATATAATCGTTGTCCTTTTTGTGTTAAATACTTCGTAGACTCAAAGACAAAAGTAAACCATGAATATTTTGGGAACCAAATCAATAAATCAAGTGATAATGTATTCACAATTTTTAATAGTTTCTTATGTACTAACCTTTTTACCTGTGTTGAAAAATTATTACGTTTTGCTCGCATGAGTGAATTAGAACCTATATGGATTATATATTTATTCTAGGTCAGATCAAATATTTTATGCAGCTTTATTTTATTCATTTTTAATGTTTATTAATGGAGACAACACATTTTATACCTTTTACATAATCTTTTAAAACTTTTTCCTGCTTCTTTCCCCCTCCATTAGCGGGGTGTGGTAGTTTGGAGAGTGAGGAGCCAGTTCAGGTTTCGTCCTCGTCACCTAACGGAGTCTCAAAATTACGAGGTTCGTCGGCAATAGCCATCATGTTGTTTCTCGATTTAGTAGTATTAAACAATCAATCAATCAAAACCATTTCCCCTCCCCCACCCATTCTCTTGTTTGTATAGTCGGGAAGTTTGGGAAGTAATGGGAATTTTTAAAACTGAATTTATTATGCTTTTAATCCATTATTCTTAATATCTTTTTATGAACAGCGCGATTTACGGTATATATTTTCAAACTCATGGCAAAGAAAAACTGAGCATGAAACACCTCTCGTTTGCGTTTATCGATCTCTCTTTGGTCCGCATTCTTTGCACCTTTCTCTTTCAGATGTGTTGGTATTTTCTAGTTTATCACCTGCTGTGATTACCAATTACTTTTTTACTGTCATTGGGACTTCTTTTTTTTCTTTCATTCTAATATTTCGTGGGATTTAATTAGCTTTTTTTTCATCAAATTCCTTTAAAAAAAGGTGTCTTTTGTACTGCTTGTTTCTACTGAGATTGGAATTCACATCCTTATAAACAACAAGCACATTTATTTGCTGAATAAACACACAGATTATCTCTTCGTATCCCGTTTATATGTATACGCTGCAGTTAATTTATCAGTACAATCTACTCCTCTTTTAATTCATTATAATATAAAATTATATCGGGTTTCTGTCCTTTCTCATCGTATACTTTTGCCACAGGGTGTGCAGTTGAAAGGATGATTACCGATTTATTCTTTTTCGACGCATATGGAACAAGAGTCATATCCGGTTCAAAATCAAATAATTAGAAAAATATTTTTTCAATTAAGTGACATCTATCAAGCATTATTTGAAATACAGATTATCCGAAAATTCTGAATTTATTTTTTATGCTTTTATACACATAGTAGTGATGTGGGTGGATTCGACTCAGTCAAATAAAATGTTGTCTTTTTCTTTTAAAAGAAATTCACGTCTGAAAAAGTTGTAAACGGAAGAAATGTATCTATTCAAGGAATACTTAAAAATAATGTGTCATAATTAAAGACCAAAGAAAAACGAAAAAGTGCTATGCAAAGTTTTGCAAAGAACTTTTTTAGCTACCCAATGTGCACTATTTTTTATAATTATTATTAAATTACTCAATTAAATATAAGAATTAAAGTAAACGATGAAATATAAAGAAATGGACAATAGTAAACTTTACCGATATTAAAATTTAAGGAAACAATAAACTATTAAATTTAATATATTTAAGCTAAATGTAATTAAAATTAAAGCAAACGATAAAAAAATTAAAAGATGATCTGATACGCCAAAAGTGATCCAACTAAAACAGTATCCCCTTGAATGGCTTTTAAATTTTAAAAAATGGATCTATTATACCCGCCCATTCAGGCTATAGGAAGATTAAACACTAATTAATTTAACCAGTAACCAATAGTCTCTTTAAAAGAAATTGTTACTATTTAATTGAACTAGATGCAAGTGAAATGTAAGTTGTAGTTGCAAATTGTCAAAAGTAAGTGAAAGTGACAAATGATAAATATTGGTTATCAATGAGAAGGATAGAAAATGGGAATTGATCTCTAGGATATTCCGAGGTGCCGTCACCCATATTAACCTTTGATACTAATTCTTATGTTTGAGAGAAGGAAGATCCTTCGAGTAGCTCAGAGTGGTAAATCCCGTGCAACCTAAATAATGTAGCTCCATTACACCCATTCGGTATCATTTTAATGAAATTTTTGGTTGCGAAATTTCACTGTTATAATTCATTTATCTTCTTTTATCTCCTGCTAGAAGATACTTTGATGTCAAGAAATCATAATACAATATCGAATAATATTCCTTTTTATTTTAAAATGTGATTAACATATTCTTTTGATTAATTATTTTTCATTTATTAATGTAGAAAAATTGATGAAATACTTTTATAAAATTACTAAGTTTTTTGTACCCAAATAAAAATTCGTGTTCATGGAAGGAATTAGTTAAACTAGATTAATTCCAAAAATAAGAATAATTCTTATTTTGATCAAACGAGATGTTTTTAACTGAACGAAAAGATCACTTATAGTGGGGCTCTATCGTATTTCCCCTTTCACCTAACACTTGGGGGATTTTCAAATATTTTTAAATGAAAATTTCTTACGTATTGGTAGTCCACTTTGTTTCAGAGTATGCAGGTGCCGAAGCCGCCCTTCTGGTCAGCAGTTGAACATGCAGCGATATCGACACTTTACCATGTCAAGAAAATCGATAAACAAAAATGGTCGCGAGCCGCCAATAAAAATAACAAAATAGTAATGGTTTCATTTTCTGAAGTTTGGGGCTGTCGCCGATTCACCAAAGCGACTGTCGATTTTCCAGTGGACCGTTTTTCCGTCAACGGAAAATCTTTTGAGTCACGCGAAACGAAAGCCAAACAGAGTTGAATCATCAACTGTTGTTTTTTGCCCACGTTCACTTTGAAAACAGATTTTCATTGACAAGTCGTTCATACCACCTGATATACTTGAGTATCAACTGTCTTCGAAACTTCACTAAAAGCTTCAGTCGCGTCCATTGGGTAACCCGATGCCTTCGTAGCGGCAGACCAAAGCGTGGCTCATATTACTTTCGCATTCCACGTTTAACAACGAAACCGGGAGCACGGCACGATTTCGGTAATGAGTCCGGCCTATCAAGAAATGATTTCAGCCACCGTCAAAAAGCAATGTTTTATCGACACAGAAACTTTTCTCCATTGTGCTTGAAGGGCAGATTCATTAAAACCCGTAACCTTGGAACCAAAATCAGTATCGCCAGCAAAAGTTTTACAGCTACCTGAATAGTACTTACCAAAAAAAGCATTAATTCATATTTGGGGTGCCATCTGTGAGTCGGAGCTATCACAATGTGTTTCTTTTGATTAATTATTTTTCATTTATTAATGTAGAAAAATTGATGAAATACTTTTATAAAATTACATAAGTTTTGTACCCAAATAAAAAATTGTGCTCATGGAAGGAATTAGTTAAACTAGATTAATCAAAATAAGAATAATTCTTATTTTGATCAAACGAGATGTTTTAACTGAACGAAAAGATCACTTATAGGGGGCTCTATCGTATTTCCTTTCACCTAACATTGGGGATTTTCAAATATTTTTAAATGAAAATTTATCTCCGAATGAATGATATATATATATATATATATATATATATATATATATATATATATATATATATATATATATATATATATATATATATATATATATATAGTATATAT
>BMAW01060994.1:98604-177542 GCA_019974015.1 Nephila pilipes
ATGGGGGGTATAATTAGGTTTGAAGTTCTGATATTTATTAGTTTAACGATGTAAGAGATAAAAGAACTTTCGTAGGGAAATATAGTTGTTTCCCGGTAACAATAACATTAATACGAGTTTTAAAAATGTAAATCAATATTCAAAAGTAACACATTGGCTGATAAGCTCCCGGTCTGACTCACAGATGGCACCCCAAATATAGAATTAATGCTTTTTTAGTAAGTACTAATATTCAAAAGGTAGCTGTAAAACTTTTATGGCGATATGACGTTTGGTTCAAAAGTTACAATGGTTTTAATGAATCACCTTTTTTTTTTATTTTCAAAACAATGGAGAAAAAAGAATTTTCTGTGTCGATAAAACATTGCTTTTTTGACGGGAAAAACACCGTTGAAACGAAATCATTTCTTGATAAGTATTATCCGGACTCAGTACCAGGAAAATCGACCATTATTGATTGGTTTGTTGAATTTAAACGTGGTCGTACGAACACCAATGATGGGCCACGCTTTGGTTGCCAAAAAAGATGCTTATACAGGAAAACATCAAAAAAAGTTCACAAAATCGTTTTGACAAACTTTAAAGTGAAGTTTCAGAAGATAGTTGATACTCCAAATATATCAAAGGAACATGTTGGCTTTATTTTCCATGAACATTTGTCAATGAGAAATCTGTTTTCGAAGTGGGTGCTAACAGTAGACCAAAAACAACAACGAGTTGATGATTCCGAGCTCTGTTTGAAGCTGTTTCGCGTGATAAAAAAGATTTTTTCCGTTGATACGTAACGATGGACAAAAACTTGGATCCACCATTATGCGCCAAAGTCAAATCGGTAGTCAGCTGAGGTGGACATCAGCCGATAAATCTCGCCCAAAGCTGCCAAAAGTGAAACAGAGTTCTGGCACAGTTGTGGCGTCCTTATTTTGGGATAGCGTACGGTATTTTGTTTATCGATTTTCTTGACATAGGCAAGATAGTCAATAACTATCGCTACATGGTCCAACTGGATCGCTTGTGCGAGGAAGTTTCGAAGAAACCGGCTCATATGCAAAGAAACAAAGTGTTCTTTCACCAAGATAGTCAATAACTATCGCTACATGGTCCAACTGGATCGCTTGTACGAGGAATTTTCGAAGAAACCGGCTCATATGCAAAGAAACAAAGTGTTCTTTCACCAAGACAATGTACAAGTCTGGCTACGATGGCAAAATTGCACGTATTGCACCTTCGAATTGCTTCCACACCCACCCTATTCTCTAGATTTGGTCCTCAGCGACTATTACCTGTTTGCAGACCTAAAAAAATGCTCGAATGGGGAAATGATTGCTGAAACAAACGCCTATTTTGAGGCCAAAGATAAATCGTTCTTCAAGAAAGGTATCGGAATGTTAGAGAAGCGCTGGAATGATTGTATCGCTCTTGAGGGACACTATGTTTATGAATAAAATTGAATTTGACTGAAAAAGTTGTGTTTTCTTCATTAGACCGGGAACTTATCAGCCGATGTGTTATGTTGCCGATAGTTATTACATTATGTTCTTGATAATGGTATCTTATTTCATGATTTTTATTTTATATTTTTCTTCGCCTGAAATTCCGAGATAGAAATTATTTCTTTCCTGGTTGTAATTAATATTAACTTTATTAAACTGGGAAAGAGAGAAAGAGGTGTAATATTGCTGGTCTTTTAATTTCTTAAATGGTAATAATGGAAAAATTGATATATTTCCGCTTTGCCTCTCTCTATCCTTTGCTTTTTTCCTCATTCAATTTACAAAGTACAAATATTTTTTTTAATTTAATTTTTATATACAGCATAATTGTGTACATTTTAAACTGAAATTTAGTTCCGAATTTTTGGATAATTTGATTGCCACTTCAAATATATTTATTATTATAAAAAAAATTATGCTACGGCTCTTGAACGCTCTTTTCTGCACTACAGAATCGCTATATCTATTGAATATAATTTAATTTTTCAGTATTTATCTTGATAAAAAAAAGCGCTGTGTCTTGAATATATCTTCAAATGAAAAACATGTTATTTTGATCTGTGTGAAGGCATAAGTGCAAAAATGATTCAGACTTATATTTTCTGTTCTGACTTAGAAGTATGATAAATCACTTAACTGAGTTTGGGATCAGAAAATTTAGGAAAGTTATGCTTCTTGAAAATCAGTTCTGCAAACTTGTTGTCCCTATAAAATATGATTATCTGCATAAATTAATATCACATTGCTTTTAATAATGTAATAGGATTTTATTCTATAATTTAGTTAATTAATTGTATATCTTTGTTTTACTTAAATAAATTGCTTTTTATTTGTTTATTCTTTATTGTAATAATTGTTAGAATTTTTGCATTTACTTATTATAGCATTGTGTGTTAATGTTCAATTAAATGAACCGTTGTTCATCGTGGAAGGTGATATTCAGTGTTTACGACAGGTGGGACGACTATCTTTCACTGGAATGTGCAATATATATATGTAAGGAACGTGAGTTATAAGTGAGAAGGTAATACATGAAAAGAACGAAGGAAAAAAGAAACTTTGAAATACTGACTCAAAAAAAGTCCTCTCTCCCAACTCAGATAATAATGAAAACTCCCCAAGCTCATCACTGTTAGACGATTTAAGAAAACTCCGTAAAAAAATTTAATGCCGATAAAATCGAACACACTTTCACTATTCTTCAATATTTCCTCTCAAACAGAGTTAGGAATTGTAATCAAAATTGAAAGACATCAATTTACTTCCACGAATCTTCAAAAATAAGGTGTATAGAATAAACACAACCTCACAAACACAAATAAACCTGGTTACCTCGCAAAAAGATCCTCGTTTCGAATCAATCTTAACCGTTAAATATTTGGCCCAACTTCCATTTCCTAACTGAACCAGTATCCCTCACCCTCCCGCTTGTTTCCTCGATTTTCCTACTAGACGCTAAGTTCACTATAGCAAAATATTCTGAATTGAGCTCTGTTCTCTCATTTTCTTTTCTTTCCCCTTTAAAAGTATTATTAAAATTAAAAAAAAACCTTTTGAATAAATTTCTGAGGCAAATTTTGTTTTTAGAAGGAAACCACTTTTCTTTATATTTCTTTCTTTGGTAACTGAATTCATGTTGAAGTTCAATCGCGATTCGTTTGATGTATTATGTGTTTATAACAATAATTTGTACGATATAGTTGTGTAATTTATCATTATATATATATATATATATATATATATATATATATATATATATATATGCAAAAAAATTCGTGTAAAAAATACATGCGACAAGTGGTAAATTTGGGAATATGTTCCACAACTTTAAAAATTCGTGTAAGATGAAAAACCTCTAATTATTTTCCCAAAAAACCGTGCAAAAAAGTAATAGTGAAATCCATTTTGCATATTTATTAAACAAAAACAATTCATTTTTGTTACAAAAAAATTTGAAATTAGTGTACAGTTAAAATTCAGTCTGTAGATACATACAACATATAAAAATTCAAATTGAAATTAAAAATAAAACTACAAACTAACAACTCATAGCTACCTGTTATTAGTGGCTGTTTTTTTAGTTTCTGAAGTTATTTATATAATTCTACACAAAACTTAAAAATTACAATGTATTTTTAATGCATTCTTTATGTCAGGATCATGCGTAAGAAAATGCTCCACACTTGTAGCGAATTTCATGCCCTCGCGAATTAAATCAGCTCTTAATAGCTGAACTTCATCTTCAACTTCGTCATTATAGACTACTTTATTTATCATAAACTGTCATAAATTCTATCAAATCGTTCTCATCGGAAGGGCTTACCAGCATCAATTCTTCTATGTCAGACGTTTGAGTGTTATTAAAACCTTCGCCACCAATTGCATTTAACAGAGTTATAATTTCAGAGCATGCAACTGATTTTTGTACTACGAAACTTCCTCTTTTGACGCATGCTGTCAAAAAAATTTCGAATTTTAAATTTTATTTTCGAATTTTAAATTTTATTTTCGAATTTTAAGATCGAGTGAAGCAACTATGTGATGGCAAAAGAAGCATGTGTAACACAATGCATAATCGTATACTTTCTCCATGTTTCTACAACAGTCAAATTTATTTTTTCCTCCGAGTCTAAAATATATATAAACGTTTGCTTTATGCAGTACATTTTAAATGTTGCTATTATATCCTGATTGAGTGGCTGAATCAACGAGGTGGTATTTGGCAGTAAAAATAGCATTTGAGTATGTGAACAAAAAATTTTGGAATTCGTGCTAGAGCAAAATATTCGTGTAAAAAAATATTTTGGTGAACCATGTTATTCCGAAATCGTGTAGAAAAAAAAGAGTTGGGTATATATATATATATATATATATATATATATATATATATATATATATTATCGATTTACTCTGTAATTTAAAAACTTTATATAATTATTCGTTAAAATAACATTTGTTAGAAATGCTTAAGTTTCTTTTTTAAAGATTAATATTTTCGATCTAATAGTTTTTAAAAATGCACATGTTAAATCCTTCCGCATTTAAGATGACGTTGAAATGCTTCACTTTTTACATTTTTTTTTATATCGCCGTTTAAAATAGAGGGCGCTTTGCAGATTACATAGATGTATTATTTATAAAAATTTAAAAAAAAAAGTTTAGAAAATTGAATTTTAAAGCTGTGTTTGTGTATACAAATGTGCAACGCCACAGAGAAAAATATCTGTATTTTCGTTTTTCTCAAAATGTGTTTTTTAGGATTCCGGTTAACTTTCCTCAGAATCTATTTTATTTATAGTTCTGCTATTTAGTATATTTTAAAATGAGATCATTTTCTATACAATGAGCATAATTTTTAATAAACACAAAATTTAGGTGTAGAACAATATATGTGTGAAAGTTAAGGGAAATTTAATTAATAAAAATTTAAATTTTATTCAATGCAAGTTTTGATATCATAACTGTGTTCAGTATATAGAATGTCACGTTTATAAGTATTCTGCGAATTTTTAAAGTTAAAAAGGCTGTGGATATTATGCAAGATGTACTCAAAAGTAAATACACGACTTACAAATATAAATAGGGCTTTTGATTATGAATTATTCATAATTAATACTTATAATATAAAAAATGATATTTTTTTCAAGAAACAAATACATAGGTATACAGATATTTTATTGTTAAAATATGACTTCCGTTAGTCAGATTTAAGAAAAGTGAAGATTATTGAAACTTGGCATAAAATAAGCTCATTTTTCCTTTTCAAAGACGTATCATGTACCTTAACAAAAAAGTTTCCTGTACACATATCAAAATTTTCATATACATATATTTCGTCATCACATATTGGTATTTCCCGTAAAAGTTATCATGTTTATAGTAATTCATAAATTTATATAAGAGTCTTCATCTCTATAGAGTATAAAGTTGCATGTACTCAGAAATTCAAAAAATCTGGAAACTAAAAACTATTAATATTCCATAAACTAGGAGTACCTTATTTTTCGGACCATGAGACCGCATCCCAAACTTAGGGACGATTTTTGAAAAAGAGTATTTTATTAAGTGTATAGTAAGTTGACTGTTTCATCTAAAAGAGAAAAAAATGGTAGGAATAAGAAGATTTCAAGGATTGGATAGAACATTATTATTCGACAAAAAAAATTATTTTTTTAGAGAAACTAATTGATCTGGGTTTTTTTTATTATTATTTTAAAAGGATGATTTATATTTTCGTATTTCAACATAACATTCGGCACTACAATTTTAAGTCGACTTTGCTATGTGGAAAGTGTGTCTTATTGTACAAAAAATATGATATATTGGTATTAAACCGCGATATTTTATTCCATTACTGGAATAGACATCGAAAAAATATAGCTGATACTACCGATTATGACGAATTCTGACAATTTTTAATTATTTCATGCTACAACGGCATTCACATAACTACTATCACATATTTTAATATTAATACATGAGCTCTATGTCTCCATTCACTCAAAGGGGTCTCAGGTGTGTTAATCAAAGATTTATCTCGACAGCTGAAAATGTAAACAATTTTGGACTTGCTATAATTCATTGAAATTAAAATTAATTATTTCGATGTTTATACACATGCTTTATAAAGGGATAAATTTTCTAAAACATGTAAAATAATTAAAATATATTCTTAATTTTTTTATATTAAGAGCCCATGAATATATTTAAATTTCCTAAAAGGAAATTTGAGTAGGTTTCAACGTGTGCAAGATAATTTGTACACAGATTGCTCTAATGAATTCCAGTAAGTTGATTTATAAAATTAAATATACCTTTTTTAATGTGTACCTATTACAAATGATATAAAGGTTTTAAAATATTTTTAAATAAATAAAATGTTTCTAACTTTTAAAATTTTCAATTATATATATATATATATATATATATATATATATATATATATATATATGACATTAAATTTAGGTATAGTTTAAGCAGTGTATAATACTTCCTATATCTACAAAATTTTAAGTGTATTAGTATAATAGTTTTTGAAATATCCTGTGGGCAAATGAAAAAATCTCTAACTGAGAAAATGCATTTAAAGTCTTAAAATTCAATTATAAAATTAAATTTTTAAATGTGCGTATTAAATTTCCCCAGGGGATATAATTTCTCTTCTTTTTGCTCCGACAACTCTCTTTATTTTTTATCTTTTTTCTTTTTCCTCCGAGAGCCTCAAAAATTATTCAAGTACATTCCTATTTTTAAGGTTAGTTTTCGAAATTTATTATCTCCCCTGCCAGTGATAAGCCTATATTTCAAAATATTTATTCCAGATTTCTCAGAAATAATAGTTAGTATTTGATATTCGCACACACATCATTGTTAATGTTAGTGACAGTCTCTAAAAATTGAAGACCAGAACCAATAGACTTAGGGCAAAATTTTGTGATAAACAAATAGACTTTTATTTTTTTTACCTTGCCAAGCTTTCTACTAATTCATCCCAATGGTTAAAAAAATCAATGTGTGTTATTAAGTAAAATATATATAAAAGTCTGTATTCGAACACACATCAAATTCGAAAATACGGCGTGGCTTGTCCATTTAAATGCTGATTTTGCGAAAACATACTGAACAACTTTTGAATAACTTTTGAAGGTTTTTGAGTATCGTCAAATGATTGGTATCTAAATATTCAGAATAAATTGTCGAATAACAAATTTTATTTTTCAAAGTATCGAAAAATTTGAATTTAACATCCCTCAAATCCCTTAAATTAATTTTCCTACCAACACATAATTTTCTTCTATTGTCCTTATCATTCTCGATCTAAGTACCAGTATACTTATACCTGTACTAATGTGCTTTTGCTTTAAATGAAACAAACGTATTTTTGTTATTTTTGATAAATGACAGACATTTTAAAACTTACTAAAAATACATTCCTGCAGAGTGGTAAAAATAAGGGTCCCAAGTCCCAAATGGGTTCCATTGCACCCCAATGTGCACCAGTTAATCTATGACCAAACCAACACTACACTTTCATTGTTAGTGCAAACGTTACCATGGTTACTCGGTTCAGTATACTGTGAATAAAACTACCTAACTAAAACTTGGCCAAGTACCTCTTCCTTTCTTTCAATACCAATCCTCCCTTTATTGTGACTGTGGCTGAGGTTATTTATAAATTTGCTTCGCCGTAAAGGCGATAATTTTTATCTTTTTTTTTTTGTCTCTACTTGTATCGGTATGCATCGAGTGTATGTATAAATATGGAGCCATGCATGCTTGATTTTCCTGATTATTGTAATGGCATCTATCGTCTCTTATAAATATTTCTTGTTATTTTTTTCCCTTTCTTTTTCGGGCATATGTATTAAGGCTGTGTACCGGAAATTTCGCTTTGATGTACGCTTTGTTCGCTGGAGGAATGTTATGTATTTTGATGACTCGTGATTATGATTGAAATGAGTTTTTTTTTGTGTGTGAATATTGTGTGATTGATAAATTGAGAATGGTTCTTGTGTAAATGAGGTTCTAATGTTAATATTGTCGAAGGTTTAATTTATGATATCGTTATAATAATTTACGCTAACTGAAGTATTAGTTAGTGGAATGAGAAAGGAACCAACTTACAGAAACTCCGTGAAATGTGGTAAATTATCGTATACATCTTTTAATGATTGACTTATAAATTATTAACATCAGAAGCATATTTATATCGAAATATCTCAAATTTCAGTGCATGAAGAACGTTTTATCTATTAGGGATAGAAAATCCTACGTGCCTTTATATCACTAACCAATCAGTTGAAAACATTCATTTATCACATTTCTTTACTAATGGTCCATGGACCACTTGGTGTTCATTGGAAATATTTCCGAGCACACACAGACATTTATATATACAGACACAAAACTACATATATACTTACACTAAAAAAAGAATATTAAAAAAAAAGTTCTAAGCAGTGCATTGAGAACAGATTTCACCGTCTTAGGAGTCGTTTCTTTACAACGCATTAATTGGAGTTGGTTTTTAATTTAATCTATTATGTTGCGTAATCTATTAAAAAAAATCTTTATTGGCTAATAATGGCAAATAAATATTAAAATAATTTCACCCTAACACAATCCAAGAAAGGAGCCATTTTAAAAAGAAACAGTTTAAAATTCTTGAGGCAAAAATGGCTGCCTCACAACTGTCTTAAAATTCTGAATAATTTTTATTCATTTTTAGTCTCATTTCTTGATTCCTGATTATATATTAAGGTGCAGCGATAGCTGATTAAAAAATACTTAATTTTACATGTGTTTCATATCAATTCAATAAAAAGAAAATTTAGAACTTTTATTATGATATTTTTTTGAAAAATAAGTTCATTACTGGTGATTAAAATTAGTTTATTCTGGTTATTAATTTCATTACTGGTGATTAAATTAGTAGTCAACTAGAGCATTTTTAAAAAAAGGTAAACTAAAACAGTAGTCTCTGTAGTGGAAAAATTATTGTAGATTGGTAATGTTAATATAAATTATGTAAAAAAAAAAAAAAAAAAATTAAACGCCAAAAAGGAAAATAAATAAATGAATAAAATATTCAGAATGGTAAAAATTAAGAATTTAACATTTATAAAACAGGAATCCTAAATTTTAGAAAACAGTAAATGAAATTGTAGAGAAAGTGAAATAATAATTGAAAATAAAGTTGTTCAATTCTGTCACAGACTTCACACTGTGATGCGTTGTTATTTATACCTTTATTGTGCATCTAACTGTCCTGCCCAGCAATTACTTCATAAAGAAAGGGTAAAAACCAAATTTAATAACTATAGAGATAAAAAAAAACTAATATCAGAAAATCAAGTAAAAAAATACTAGAAAAATATAAAAACAGTTATAAGCACCCACACATTTTATGTGTGTTGTCCAATATATCATATCAGATGAATTGTTGGCACTTTAAGTATTTATAGATATTCAGTATAAAAAAAACACGCAAAAATTTGGTTTGTTTGGAAAAGATCTAATTTTTCTTGAAATGATTTTTTCAGTATCAAATTTTTGATAAATTGTTCGAAATCATCCATTTTTTTATCCATTTTGCCATTCAAATATTCAGGTAAATATCTTCACATACTGCTTTTTCATGACGTTCCACATTTCCTCCAAATATCGTTTTAAGAGAAATAGCGGAATGTTTATATCCCATTTCTTTTCCTCTGTATAGGTAAAAAAAATGTATTTAAAATGCGAAATACATGAAATTCTCCGATTTTGACTTAAAACTTTCTTTCCATTTCTTTAATTTCCCTTTTTTTTAAATATATATGTGTGTACGAGTATATCATTGTTTTAGAAACATGTATTTCTTTAAGAGGATAAAATGGTACTTAAAAATTTAATTCTAGCTTCGCATTTGTTCGTATTTATAGTTGTTCGGTCTAGGTGTGATGTCATGGAGAATTTTTTAGATATAAGTCCGTAATTTCCCCCCTAATCGAGATATCGATAAGAGTTTAGTGTTTTGAAAATTTTCATATTCACGCCATGTCGCTAAGATCTAGGGGGGGGGGAAGAGGAAATCATTGCTTTAAACTTTCCTTGGTATTCGACGAAATATCTGTAAATTTCTCTTTCACTTTAGAGAAACGTTGAAAGGAAGCGTCATCGTAGGTTCGTAACAATGCGTATGTTTTGCAAAGCACTTGAGACTTGTGTAGAATTTGTAACCATAATTATTTTATTAAATTAAAATTTATTTTTTGCGTATTTAATTCTATATAATTTTGGTATGGTTCTTTATAATATATGAAAGTGAATTTCATTGACCGCATGCAGGGCCACCCCGATATATGTAAACTCAAAATAATAATTAAATTGAGAACGTTGAGAATCTGTGGTAAATTACTCGTCCATAATACTTACCATATATTATGGACGATGCTAAACAAGCATACATGACAATGGCCTTTAACTTCCATGACATGAAAGGCCCTCTTCTAAACTTAAACATTGTCTCTTTCAAATCTTAAAATTAAAATAGATGAATACTTTTAGTGAAGAGGGAAAGTCTTGGCTGAGAAGGTTCCTAACCAGCTATAGAGGAAGTCGATTAACATTATTAAATATTTGTTTCTACAAAGTGGGACAGCAGTCTAGGCCCAGATAAACACGTATGCAAAATGCAACTTCCTTTTAATTATTTCAGAAACGCCTGTTTACTGAAATTTATGTCAATAACACACTAAAGTGTACTTCATAGGATGTGAACATATTCGTCACCATTTAGTTGAAAATTTGTTTAAAAATACGTTATTCCAGTATTTAATTTTTACATTCTGTTAGTAAAACATTTAATGTTTATTCTTGTGTAATAAGAAACATATTGAATAATATTCACATTTTAAAGCATTAATATATTGAGATTCCATTCATATATATGTGGGTAGGGGGTGTCTGTGTTTGATACTAAAATTGAAATATATTTATCAAAACTGTCATATTAAATTTCTGAGTTTAACATAACATACGTATTTAGTGGATAAATAACGAAAAAGAAGATGTGAATATAGAGATGGAAACTAAAGTCAAAATTTTAAATTGCCGAATGTTCCGGTCGTAATGCGAAGTTATTCTCAAAATGAACATTACATAAATATTTCCTTGAAGCTGGAAAATCCTGTTAATAACTGTATGTATAAGTATTTGAAGATTGTCGATTAATTTTATATTTTTCATATAATGATTATTTATATTTGTATGAATGAAATAGTTTGCTAGTTTATAATAATTATTTTTCGAACCGTAATGTATATAAAAGTTGCTTGAAATTTATTCAAAAGCTCGAATTCTGCCTTGTAGTTTGCTGTTTTATTTTCGGATTCAGCATCTTATAGTAGCCATTTCCAGTTCTAGTTGCAATATCGCTTTAGCTATTTCGTCCAATTGACTGATAATTCATACAACCCTTGGAACTGTTGTTGGATTCTAGTATTTAACTTTTATATTCTGTTAGTAAACCAAAAAGGTCTTTTCTCCAAATAATACCTGTAGTTTAAGAAATAAATTTTCGAAAGAAAAAATAAAAATTAACGCTTTCCGAATTACGAAATTCTTTAATTTTTTTAAAGAAATTTGACAGTGATGTCAATTAAAAGTTATTTCACTATTTTTTGTGTATTGCTTTACATACAAAAAAGTAAATTTGTTTTGTATATCTAAACAACATTTTTTTTTTTCAGAATAGTACCTAAAAACAAATATGTTTCAAAAATCATGCCCATATTGGACAAAGAGGGGGAAAAATTTGGATGAGAAAAAATTACTTTTATAGTTCTTTAGAATGATTAAAATATTTTTGTTATGAACACAAAAAAATCTAAGCTCTATTAATAATTTTAAAACATACATGGTGCAAAAACAAGGAGTCTTAAATCCTGCATTTTACTATTCCCCGCATGTCCTGTTAATATTTTAAAATAAAACTTATTTTGGAATGTTTAAAAATTTTTTTTAATATATATTATGAAATTCTAATATACACCCTTCCCTTTCAAGGATACACTCCTCTTTTATTTAAATATGGTAAATGAGATGTCATAAAAAGTTCATCCGACTAACTGTGAGTTCTTAGAATTCATTCACAAGATTTGGAAGAAAAAAATATTTCTCAGTGTGTAAATGATATCCTTTAAACAGGGATTTATGTCACGTATCGACATAAAACTCTCAAAACTTTTATTGAATCATAAAATCCGACTTCCTGAACTTCCACCGATCGCTAAACTGTTCTTTATCCTGTTCCAGCTCCAGCTCTTTTTTCGATTCGTCCCGCTTATGGAACCTAGTCATGGAATCGGCTTTACCCAGTGGTCGCTTCAGCGACACAATGGTTAATGATTCGCCTCAGCTTCTATTTCATCGAAAAACTACTCATACTAAAATGTTTTAGATTTGGCTTTTTTTTTATTTTTAATGTTAATAATTAGAGGGTGCTTCGCTGATTCAGTAGATGTATCATTTATGAGAATTTGGTAAATAGAACGTTCTAAAATTGAATTTTAAAATCGCTACCAAACATTCCACTCCACAGAAAATATTTGTTTTTCTCAAATGTGGTTTTGTTTGGATTTTGGTACCTTTTGCTCTAAATCTATTTTACCCACTGTGCTGATATTTTGCATATTATGAAATGAGGTTATTTGTTATGTAGTGAATATAATTTTTTACTAAACTCTCAGAAGCTTTAAGTATTTATTACACATAATTTGTGTAAAAATTATATTAAATTTGAATTATAAAATCTAAAACTTTTACAATTTTATTTTATTTAATTTTTAAATTATATTTATGTTCAGTGTGTAGAATATTTTATCTATAATTACTCTGCAAATTTTGCACATAATGAAAAGAAATTATTTCCAATACTGTAAACTTAATTTTTTTCACATATGCGCATCTACAAATTTTATGAATCGAACAATATTTTTTTAAAAATTATGGGAAGTATATAGAATGTTATGTTTACAAGGGGTCTGCAAATTTTTAAAGTTACAATTGCAGTAGATAATATATGCAAGACGTACTCGTATCCAAATTTAAGTACACGACTTACAAACGTAAATACGGCTTTCGATTATTAATTGCTCATGCATAATTACTCATGTTTAGAAATGTGATTTTCTGTGCATATATATGTTCATAAATATACAAATATTTTCATTGTTTAAATATGATCCTCATTGCTAGAAATTGAAATAAGTGAGCATAACTTAAAATTGGTGCGAAATAAGCTTATTTTTCATGGTTGGATATGTCTCAGTTACCTTATTGTGAGTCTATCTTTGCTCTGAAAAATACATCTCCATATGTTTTTTTGCACGTGTTGTGACTTTCTGGGAGCATTTTCTTCGCTTAATTGTGCCATTAACTCACTAATGTCATATATATATATGTATGTATGTATATATTAATGTAGTTGAAATCTTAAAGTTCAACTTAATTCTAAACACAGATGAAGTAATTAAACTAAGCACATAAATATAGTTCAAGATAGTAGTTTGTTACTTTTCAAAGTCTTATTATTTATTGTTTCTCTAAGAAGCTAGATGCTCTGTGCTAGTGCACAGTCCCTCCACGTGGGTACTAACAACTTTTATAGAATATCAAATATTGCTCTTACCGAGACGCATTGCGAGTAAATCCACATTGAAAACCTTCCAACAGACAGTGTCTGGTCCTAGTCCGATTTGATCTCACAGACATGCATGTAGCTCCCATGCACTATTCAAAAACTTCTCACTTTTGCTATCATCAACTACCGCAATCTTTCTATATCAAATTCAATTCTCTGTTGCTTTTGTACCACTTGATTATATCTATTCACTGCCCTTTTAAAGTTTACCTAATTTGCGTAACCCCGTTTCATTTGGTTGGAATGAAGTTTGAAACTAAGACTTAATTTAGAAAATCGTAAATTAATTAAAAAAGGGAAAAGAAGAGAAAAGGAAAGATACGAAAATCTTGCCATCCTAAAGTCCGTAGTTGCCTGATCGGCGTATAAAATTATTTTCGTAGGGGTACTGCAACGTCCCGGAAGTGAAGCTCGCATTCCGCAGTACTTATACGGTGGAACTCGCACTGAACGAACTCAGGAGTGTTGACAGAGGACTAGGGTAAAATTTGGTATGAGGTGAAAGTTGCAAGGTGTGAAGTTGGGATGGTAACCTTCAGTTGTTCAAAAACTCAATGATGCCTTGTTGCTTAAACCTCCATGTAGGTCGTCATCTTCTTCAGTTCTCAACACTCCAACGATATCTGGGGGAAAGTAAACAAATGCATTTGATAGAAAACACGTGAAGCTCTCAGGTGCTACAAGAATTTAAAAAATCAGAGTAAAATTAAAGAAAATTATGGCCACGAGACATTGCTTTTCAATCAAGTCTCAAAGCACATTTAGAAATAATGGTTATTCAACTTTCAGCATTTCATTCACTTCACAAATTTTAATATCATTCCCATTGTTCCCATGATAATTTAAGAAAAATAACGATTGGTTGAATTAATTTACTTTCAATTCATTTTGATGATCAAATCGTTTTTAAATTCATGAAAAAAAGACAGTCATTAATGATAATAACGTAGTCGTTGTATCCATTTCACTTAAAAAAGATATAGAATTACTGAACTTAACGAAATCCAGAGAGAACTAAAGATGAATTCTACATTACTCACAAATCAAAATGCCTCCAATAAAATTTAAATAAATTATATACATTTCGTTAGAAAAGTATATGTAATGCTACGTTTTCATGGAAGGGACACGTTTGCCCTTGTGCACCCCTCTAAAACCTGGCTGGGTAAAGGACAGATTTGTATACAAAAAATATTGATAACATGGATGAATGATATTGATAAAAAAAGACGATAACACTTTAAAAAGTTAGTGTGTTATCTTTAAAAGGACTGGGATGTTTACTCTAATCGTGGATAATGTTAAAATCTTCTTGTTGCGATGGTTGTTGAGATTCAAGATGTAAACTTTCTTTTAAGGAAAACATGAATCTGTCCCAAAGATGAATGCGATTATTCATATGTATATATATGGGTATAATGTTCAAAATAAATGCTAAATATACATGAGTATAAATTATAATAAATTACAAAGCTAACCAATATTAATCAACCAAATTTAAATGTGAATTAAAACTAGTATAAAAAATGCCATTATTACCAGGCTGAAAATATACACTTATTGAAATATGCGTAACAGAATTAAATAAAAACAAGGCAATAATGTTGAAATATGGAATTTAAGCTGAAAATTAAAGAAGACAAAAATTTTAAAAATTGATATAAGTTATTTAAACTGCTGTATAAATGTAATATGATACCAATAATGTACAAGAAAACATAATAAACATGTATATAAATTAATAATAAATTACATACCTAAGCAATATATAAAAATTAAACTATATTTATAATGTAAAAATGAAGTAAGTTAATTGACAATTATTCAAATATTACATTAGTTTTGAAAAACAAAAATATTATTAAAACATGCAAAGTAGAACTCAAGAATATGTATATATATTATATATGTTTTAGTACCCACATGTATATAGATGTACTGTGAAAAAAATATTAATATTAGCATAAAATTTCTATAGTACAATTTATTACAAACGCAATATATTCTTGGAATATTTGTTTAATGTTAAAATATAGCTTGTCTTAGATTGTGGTTTAATAAATTTAGATATTTATCTTTGTTTACTATAAGCCATTCGGGATTTCTATAATAAGTAATGAGTTATTTGTTATGTTTCACTTGCTTTGAATTTTTCTGTAATAATTTACCCAGTTGTATTAATTTAATTAATATAGCGAACCCTACTTATAAATAAAGGAAACTGAAGAATAAGTTCGATGTAAAAATATAGTTTTGTATTAGAGATGAAATAACAGATCTATATTCTAATTCTATGATCAAAATTCGTGTTTAGCGAATAAACATTTGCCGATCTTTTCTATTTTTGCCAATCCAAATCATTAGCTTCTATAAAGAATGATATATCTCGCTAAGTATAAGGAGACAACTGTATTTACATGCGTAAGTAATAAATATATTTCGCTTCACTACTTCTGAAATTTGAGTTTGACAAATACACAATTACTAATTTGTTCTATTTTTGTGAATGCCTTTATAGCAAGCATTATCTTATGTATGAAATGGAATATACATCTAGTTCGTGATTCTGTGCATAGCATTAAAACTTATATAACTGATAAAGTTCTCATACTATGAGCTAAATTTGATTTAACGTATATCCATTTGTTGATTTCTCTTTTTCTGTCAATCCTGTCTTTAGCAAACGCTAACTTCTATGTAAAATAAAATATGTTTCTACGTAAATGCCGATAATGTATTTTTATATATTTAATATATAAAATAGCACTAATATTTTCAAGTATTTTTGTGTACTTAGTTAATAAAATGTGCTCTTCCCTCGAGCAAAATACAAATGCACATTATTATTTTCTAATTTCCAGTGTCATCAATGTGAATGTAAATTATAGAATATATATAAAGATGTATGCAAATTAAATAAATATGTGTGTTATAATTTGTGCATTTGAATAATTCTTACTTTGAGAAAAATTCGGATTTAGCGAATGGACATATACTGATTTATTGCAATTCTGCCAATTCTTTTATGAATAAACTGATGTATGTGTGAAAATTAAATAATTGTATGCATGAGATTGTATTTTCATGTACATATGCACCGAAGATTTGTTGGTTATATATACTATTTACAGATGCATAAGTTTAAACAATTTCCCTAATTTAAGCTAAAATTTGGATTTAACGAATAAACACTTGCCGATGTATTGCATTTCTATCATTTTAGTGATTAAACAAAACTATATATGCAAATTAGAAAAAATGTTCGAATGAGAGTACTATTTTACTTTTTGCAACGAAATATTTCTGATGAAACATAATTACGCATGTATTAATACAAATACCTCAATTATATTGTACGCGCAATATTTGGATTTAGGGAATAAGTGTTTTTACCGATGTTTTTGTATTTTCATCCATTCTGTAGTGGATAAACGTATTCATGCGTGAAAATAAAAAAAATTGAGTATGCATGAAGCATGGGTAAAAAAATTAGCATAATTGAATGTGAATTCGTACATTTATCAGTAACTGAATATTTGCCGGTGGTATCACACACACAAATGTATGTATGTATATATATATATATATATATATATATATATATATATATATATATATATATATATATATATATATATATAAGCTGTAGTTCCTCCCAATAAGGGGACACTCACCGTACCAGACATTTTGTCCTTTATAGGAGGGCTCCTCTCTCTCTCTCTCTCTCTCTCTCTATATATATATATATATATATATATATATATATATATATATATATATTCTGCGATATTTGAATGTTTATTTTAATTATTTATTAGAATTTATAATTAGTTACATCTGTCTTCTATTCATGGAATAATGCAGCCACAATGAATAAGCAAAGCCTTGAATAATCGAAGAGATATCTTTATGAATCATTAAAGAAAAGGCAGAACATATATCGGTTTCCCATCTTTCTTCGCGAAGGATAAGCATCCTTTACAATTCATTGCACACCGAAAAAAAGGGAAAAGAAAACCTGGGAATCCTCAGAGGCAGGCGTTCCAAATTCATTGGTAAAACCTCGAGCATCTACGCAGCATAAGAAAAAAGACGTAGGCGTCAGTCAGTGTGGAAAAAAAGCAAAGAAACACAAGCAAACGAGTAAAAATAAAAACATGAGAAAACACATTTTGCAGCTAAGGTCAACTTTTGCTGGTACGAACATTTTTGCTGCAAAGCAGGATGTTTACATAAGTTGCGGCCACGTCCAACAAACAGTTGTTGATCTAAGGACTAGCCGCTTTTTTTATGTTGACACAACTGCCTCTTCCTTTTCTGCCTTCTTCTCGAACCACCAATAACCTCCGCCAGTATTTCTGCAAGCCCTTCAACTGGGCGCGGACGACTTGCATGTATACATAGAGATATACCAAGTATAAATGCATTTATGGGAAGGGAAATGGCAACGGAAAGCGAACCAATGAAAAGCCAGCGATGCGATGGAATAATTATTTATATAACGGTAAGGAATGCTTAAATGGAAGATTTGTAGGTTCGACAAGGTTCCAAAGGGACCAAAATTTGTTGGAAGTTAATGGCAATGGATTAAAGCCGTTTTTGATTCTGCATATTAAATTTTTCGAATAAATTCGACAATAATATGCAGTTGTTATTTCAATAAATGGAAGAACGCTTTGTTTTAATACTTCTTGGAATGATATACAAAACACACTCATAGGAATGGAAATAAACGATCTTATGAAATTGTTATTTTTATAACGGAAAGATTATTTAAACTTTTGTTTATTTCTAAGTACTCCAAATATTTCTTCGGATTCCTACTTTACTGAAATGTGACTAAGAAAAATTATTTTAATCAAAATGGAATTCTGATGGCATTTTTAACTAAATTAGACCAAATACGTAAAATGGAAGGAATGATGAATTGTTTGTCAATATGTAAAGAATAATGACATCAAAGGAAGGAAAAACGGAAACAAAGAGAACCATTAAAAAGTGTGCGATGCGATGGAATTATTATTCATAAACGGTAAAAAGGTTTAAATGGCTGATGTCTTGAAATAGGTTTTCGTGGGAGTTTCCTATAGGATTAAAATCATTAAAGATAATGGTTTTGTATTAAATCTGTTTTCGTGTTTCTTTACATTCGTAAAGTAATGAATAAATTTTTTCTTGTGTTATTAATGTAATGAATGAAATACAAGGAATTAATTCTATGGGATTCATTTAGGTATCCAGAATATAAATTATTTATCGATGGAATTATAGTATCGGTTGGTGGAGAAACATATATTGTATGACAATTTCTTTTTAAATTAAAGATATTATTGTAAGTATTGCAAGTTCGATTGATTTCTTTTTAATTGAAATGAAAGAGATGACAAGTAATTATTATTAAGGGAGAATTCAGTTATAACTTTTACCATTACCAGAATTATATGGAACGGTTTGCCATTTATTTAGTTCTTTAAGATATAAATGCAATAATGAATTTCAAAATAACAAATGAGAGCGATTGATTGAAGTTATTGTGTGAAAGGTATTGTAATTTAAATAAGATGAGTTTGTTTTTGTTTTATATAAATGTCTAAATTTTTCTGAGTTAGAAAAAATACTGAAAATGACTTTAAATACGGTGTAATGTCATATAAATTATTTAAATTGAATTTAAGCAGATCAAAATGTATTAAAATGTGAAAAGGAAACAAGCATTTTTGGAGAAAGAAAAATTATATAAGAAAAAAATAGCCAATGAAAAATTATTGTGATATACTAGAATTATTATTTATGTTGTAAGAATGGGTTTCTTTCTATAAAAGATTCAAATTTAAAAAATATCTTTTAGTGTTTTCTTTTCTAATTTTTTGCGAATTTCATCAAAAAAAATTTTTTTTTATATATGTATGTACGAAAGCTGATAATTATTAAGACGAAATGCAGTTTAAAACTTTTGTCTGGTTCCGACTTTATGAAACATTTAAATTGGATGTAATGTAGATGCATAAATTATGTGAAGGAAAGAGACAAAGGAAAGTAAAATATTATTATTATATTTATGCCATGACAAAAATGTGTGAGACATTTAAGTACATTAATTATGAATAAACGTGAAATGCATGATGCAGTAGTATTTATTTAAAATATGCATTATAATATGAAACGTATTGACATTCCAGCCTGGACAGTTTCATTTAAAAAAATTAATAAAAGAAATCAATTATTAATATATTAAGATAAAAAAATAATTATAAAAAGGGATTTCGATTTCGTATTTCTTTCAAAATTAGTGTTATGTTATGGAACATGTACAGAATACGCTTATACGACGGTGTTTCAAAAAGTACATGATTTTCACAAAAAGAGGCTTTCTTAAGGCAAGACGGTGTTACCGCTGTGTGCTTCCATGTGTTAAATCGTACCAGAATAAATCTGACACAAATTCATTGATTAGTTTTAATTTGGCATTCATTTGTAGCCAAATCAAGATTAAGTTGCAACCGCGAAGAGTTGTCGTCGTCATTTTTCGTCGAGTTTTCACCGGCATTGAGACCTGAATTCGTCATTCTAATAGCCCTCGTGTTTCCTGTGTGACATTCATAAAAACAATCAATCAATCATCATTCTGAACGTTAAACCGAGCAAAAGTCAAAATAATGATTGCTTCTGGCGAGTCTATTTCTAAGAAGGCGGGAAAAGTTAAAAAGGTTAGTTACCCCATTTTCTACTCAGGTACATTTTGATAGATATATATATATTTACAAATTTATTAGACATTTATTGCAATGAAAGTCATCAAACACGAAATGAAGGAAAGGGTGTGAATTGTTTTAATTATAATTCGAGGAAAAAATATTTCAGTGGAATATTTTTATTTAAAAATGTTTCAATATTTACCTATTGCCATTCGATTAAACTCGCTTAAAAATATTTGTGCCTCCAGTGCCTTCAGTTTGTCTTAACTAATATGTTTGTATATCATGTATGTGTGGTCTCTTCTATTAAAAGTTAATATATCTTCTATTATAGTAAAGCATTCTGTCTTTAAATGATAGTCATTTGTGGAGTTTTAGAATTAATAGCAATGGCTATTTGTAAAACGAAGTGATAGCAGACTGAAAAAAAAAACAAATAAATGGATTGAAAGAAATAATTATTTGTGTTTCACAAACAAGAATGGTTTTTTTGAATGATCCAAATGCAATTTAAGTAGATAGTAAAATGAATAAACCGAAAACAGTATCTGTATTCTGTTATAAAAAATTAAATATATATCTCTCATAAGTATATTTATTTTTTGAAAATACTAGAATCTATGAACTATTAATCGTTTGATGTTTAAAACTTTCTGAGATAATTTTAATGTTGTAATGTCATATCGTATCATATTTTCTCATTCTCTTATTAATTTACAAAAAATAATAAAATACTCGTATTTTGCCTTAATTCAGAATAATTTCAAATAGTTGACGAGCTATTTATCGGAATTTTTTTTTCATGTCATACCTAGTATTTTACTTCCTTCGAATTTTAATTTGCCTATTTGAATCTCTAGTATGCGCTGCTGTAAATTTTGAATATTTTTATTTTCAAAAAATTACATTTATTTATATTCTGGGGTTTTTAGTAGTTCTAAATTTTGAAGCACGTACAATATTTGATAATTTAAATAAACTCTACGAGCTATAGAACAAAAAAAATCTTTCGAAAATTCAGGTTCCATGAAGTTTAATGAAAATTTTAATTGATTGTTTTACATAAAATTATACTTCTCTTCGTTAATCCACACACACTCATCAGCTATGTTTATAACAAGAATTTACCATCATGAATCATCATAAGTTTCTTAAAAATGTTTTAAAATGAAAAATACTTTAAAATATCAAATAAGACACGTAAAAAAATACATTGAAAAAATACTTTAAAATGAAAAATGTATTATTTTTCATTTTGAAAAAGCATAGAACAGTTTAAAATTGAATATGCAATTATATTGTAAATGTATGAAACACATTGTAAAACTTTATATTATACTGAATACCAGCTGCTATCATTTGTTTCAGTTCGAATCGTTTGCTAATATACAGGTGTTACGCTATTCGTTCAAAACTTTTTGTTAAGAGTTTCATTGTGAATTGTTCATATTTCAAGTTTTCATTATACACATTCTTTATTAATGCTGAATGGCAACTATTTCATGCAAACCATATTTGTTTGCTTTGTGTGCACTTATTTTTCTTGTGGTCTCCTTAGAAGAATGTTATTTACAAATCAATCAGGCGGTTTGTTTCTATTTTAATAACTCGTTTTTATCCTAATAATTAGGGCTGGGTTCTCCCACTAACGCTTTTTAATATTTTTAAATAACAGTAATCATATTTATACATGAAAAGACAGAAACCATTTCCCCCCCTGATATTCCAAGACAAATTTCTCGGAATGCTTAAACAGGTTCACTGCCAGACCTCTGCGTTTTATGCTCTGAGCGCTGATGCACGAGCAAAGGATCAATTGTAAATGACTATGAGGTGTTATTATCGTATGTCACGTTAGTTTAAGGAAAGTTTCCTGTCACTTGTACACATTATTTAATTCGAAAACGTGCCGTGAATTTTCCCGTGCGAACCACTGTTCATTTGCATATCACGTATTTGCTCACCTGTTGTATGCTCTTATTGCGGAGTTTAGCGCAGTTGAACAAAGCCGCTCTCAAATATGTATGAATTCGGAGGCAGGAAATTTGCCGAACAGTTTCGGTTTTTTTTATTTCTTCTCAAGAATGCCGTGTGTGGATACATGACTGTTTTTCTGTTTTGTGTGGTTACTACTTTATCCAATATTAGTAGATATTTGCCCAGCATGTTTATTTAAAGTTTGTTTATTAAGGAAGTGATTTAATTGTGTCTGGAAATGTTCTTGATTATTTTAAAGATAAAGAAATATTGTGCGTAACATTTTAAAATTTTATTTCCGATTCTTTATATTTGATATAATACAGGTTTTGGTTAACCTTAAGTGTGCTGTAATAATTTTATTTATATCTATCTATAAATAATAATAAAACTAATTCGGAACATTTTTTCCAAATGAAAAATAACCTAATATATATACTAAATCGTGTGTATGAAATACCCGTAGCCATTTTTCACAGTGGGTCCTCAAAATTTAGAAATATTAAACTTATGTGTCCGTTTTTCACCTTAAAATAAGGTTCCTTATACCAGCCATTTCGATTTCGTGAACGTTATGTCAATCCTAAGGAATTTCCGTTACTAACCTCAAATCTATTCTTTTTCATCTTGTTGAATGCAAAAATGTGCATCAGGAGGAGCAAAAAGTGACGGTTTCTGCAAAAATACATTTTTCTTTAGAATTTTTTAAAAAATATCTGTTCCCGTATTTTAATGAAATCGTTTGTAGGTTTTCCGGATATAAAAATATCCAAAAATATTTTCGAAAATCGGGGAGAAAATGTAATTCCGCAGAAACTATTATTATTATTATTATTTGCTCTTTCATATGCTATTTTACATTCAACTAGATAAAATAGTATAGATTTGAGGACAGTAGTAGAAATTTCATAGGATTAACATTACGTTCACGAAATCAAAATGGCTTGTAGAGGGAGCATTGAACGTTAAGCCGTAGTGTAAAAACGTTATCAATTTATGTGGCATTACAGTAAAGTAGACGAAATGTGAAACTTTATATGCAGTAGATATTGTTGGACTTTAACTTGTTAGGGAAACTGTTACACTGGGTCCTTAAAATTTAGAAATATTCAGCAATTTTGCGAGATTTTCACTAATTTATGCGAGATGAATATTTTTGCTATTACAATGTAATGAAGATGTATGGAACATATTACTTACAGCAGTAACTAAACTTAATTCATTGGAGGAAATTTTTATAATGAGTATAGATCTGTATTAATATCTTTTGATATTAATATAATCAAAAATTAAGGTAAATTTAATTAAATTTCTATGAAGCTGTACCATTTTCTAAAATTAAAATGTAAGTGTTTAAGTCATTTTGCCCTTTTCTGAATGTGTTCTTGATTTCATCTCGTATAAATGTAAAAAGGCAATAATTCAAATTGGAATAATATATTGAGTTATACATCCCTGTGTAGTAAGTCAGAATATTATATTAATATAGGAACTGATTTTTTTTTTAAATGGAGAAGCAGTTTTATAAAAAAAATTCTGCTACATTTAATGCATGAATACATTTCTATTGTACACATTACTTAGTCAGAAAATAATATTAATGTACAAACATTTTTCAATGAGAAAAAATCAACTAAGTTTGGATCCTGTTTTTATAGCATTATGTACAAACGCAATTTCATGAAATATTCTTATTTAATCAAGTTTTAAACTCCTCTCCCGGATAACTTTTTCGTTTCTTGCGTACGTTTTTTGGTAACTCAAAAATGTTTTTGTAATAGTTAAGTTTAGTTGAACCTTGCAGAAAATAATTTTTTTTTATTTAAAACATAAATGAACTATAAATAACTTAATTTGGTGTAATAAATCGATAAAATAAAGAAAACTTTTGAATATTTTTTTTTACAATATGGAAGCTTTTTGTACTCGAAATTAAATATTTATGGCAACAAAATACTCTTATCTCAAAACGTTAAATAAAAAGTGTAGCAAAAATAGTTTTCTATCGAACATCGGAAAATTTCATGAGATTTTCAAAATTGTTTATATCGACTAGTTAGAATTTCTAATTACTAACAATAATATTCTAATTAACTAATTAAAAGAGTAAATTATTTCTGTTATTATTAAACTATGTATACTCAATTTTTCGTGGTAGTAAATTACTCGAAATTAAATTCTTTTATCTTATGATTGAAAACATTCTCATAGACTTTGTAGGCTTGTAGATATAAATAGATTTCAATCTATTACAATCTTACTTTTAATTCATTGCATCTATTTTCAAAAGCTTACAAACTGATTTAATAATAAATTTGAGAGCTTAATAATTAACTGTACCTGTAAACTGAAAAATTTAGCCGATTTGAAATTTTACGTATTTTAATTTCATTTCTGTTTGTTAAAAAATGGTGGACGACGCTCAAAACAACATTAACTTGAAATTTATTGAAACACTTTTGTTATACAAACTCAATTCTTCTAATGTTTGAATATATCAAAGTGCGCGCACGCATTAATTATCCTGAATACACATTCAACGTTTACAATAGCTTTTTACTGAAGAGAAACAACAACCTTTTCATACAAAAATCAAAACATATCTTCTTTGCCACTCCCTAAAAACTAATAACACAAAGATATCTAATATTCTACATTTGACAGCTGATGCGAAGCCAGCTTGGTGTCAACAATTGGACTGTTGTTACTTATGTTACTGAATACTGAAAACTGCAGAACAATACACGGGTATAATTTTTTCGCTTAATCCTACCTTTATTGTCAGTTTCACAAGTATATGATTTGCTGACACCCTACATGCGTTATTAATTAGTTCAAATAGTTATTAAGAAACGGAAAAATCACCAAAAAACAAATCAAACACTGCTTAATAGATATTGCCGGATATGAGAAAGACGAACAATCGAGATTTCGATGCTTTCACTTTTAAGTCAAATTATTTAGTCTAAATCCATTCTTTAAATGTAATGGAACGGTCAAATTAAACTAGCATTAATCCCTACCTCTACTACATAAATATTTCACTCTACGCTAAGTGAATGTTATAATTGCAAATATTGTTAATTCAAACGAATTCAATTACCATAAACCCTTCTGCATGGATGAGAAGTAGAATCTGTTTTAAATTTTAGAAATTTAATTGATTAGAAATCCGTGTTTTGAGGTAATACTCTGTGTGTTGTAGCTTCTGAACGTGAAGATTTTTGTGATTTGAATGACATGGAAATGAAACAATAAATGCTTTTTAGTGAAAGTTTGAGTTTAAAATTCGTTGTTAATTTATGTCAGTGGAAGATTCTTAATTATCTTCGCATATATATTAGTATGATAATATAAAAAATATACATTGTCACTTGGAATTTAAGCAAAAAAATTATTATTCAGATATAAAACATTAATTAATTACCTGAATAAACATTGTTGTTTATATTATTTAAGAGTTCTGTAAATCATAATTAATGTAAATAATGTAAGACTGTAACATGGGCTTGGCATGGAATGCAGTAAGGGAAAAAAAAAAAAAGAATACTTTGAAACACGAATACATTTATTAAAACATATTACATCCTACAGTTTATCAGAACTGGGCTGAACTTAGAATAATATTAACATAACATAACACTGCTTTTGCGCATTAGCTACTGCAGCACCTGCCACATAAAAAGAAAGGTTATTTACAGTTGATGCGTTTTGCATGTTCAGGCTTTTTCCGGTTTTCGACAGTTTCAATAATGAACTAATTTACATAGGCAGTAATGATCGACTGTGTAATGCTCTGTAAGAAATAAAATATAATTACTGTTTACATGAAACATCTTAATCAAGTTATGAAAATTATTGGAAGTAAATAATTTTAATTGTATCTAGTATTTGAAAATGAAATCCATATTTTATTTTTATATTTTTTCCTATGTAACATATATAGAGTTTATATAAACGCTTGAAACATTTATATCTTAGTTACTTATATTTTAATTTATACATATGGAATGTATTTCAAACTTCTGTTAACTGGATTATTATTTTGAATTAGTAAAATTCAAACCTTCATTTATACAAATTCAATTTTTTCATTATGTTGGGAAATTGTATACTTATATTACGTCGTGTGATTTTTATCATAGTTATGTTGAATTCTATCATTGCTAAAGATTTGAATAGCACTTTTTTTGTTTGTTTTAGAGTTTTTCCGTTAAATATAAAGTAAGAGAGAAGAAAGTGGCTAAGGGAACTTCATAAATATCATTTGTTAAAATGAAGGGTAACTTGAGTATTTATTAAAAAAATAGATGATTATTATTTTAAGAAATTAAATTATAATATATTGTAGTATTAAGCTATTTTTAAATACAATCTACAATTTTTAATAGTTAATTATTTGTCTTAAAGATTTAAAAAGTACTCCGAAAACGTATTAACTAAGAAACTGACTTAAATAAGGAATTTGAGAATGCATGTTTTATTAAATTGATCATAACTTATATTTTAATCTATTCTTTCTTTTATATGATAGGTTTCCTGCTTCGAGACTCCTATGCTTTAACGTATTAAGTTTGAAATCTATTTTGTGTTAAAATGAAAATTTCCTTACACTTAAATATGCATATTTTTTTTTTTTTTTAAAAAAAAAAATTCAATGACTCATCATTATAAACGATCATGTACTTGTATTTCGTAATACGTAAATTTGATATAAAAACATTTTAATGCCAGAAAAAGTGTTTCTAAATTAGTGCAACTTTACAAATGTTAATTAAGGAGACTTTTAATTAGTGATTTAATTAATCGTGTTATGAATAGTTTTATTAGAAAAATGTTTAGTTCATATTTTGTGACTGTCAGTGGTTTATCATAAATATTATTTTGATCAGATCATTCATTTAATTTTCACCTTCCTTTATTAATAGTAAATTGATACAAATTTTCTTTTTTTGGTTCATTGGAGTATCCTCATAAATTTAAATTTAAGGGAGACATATAACAAATTTTACAAGTAAAAAAAAAATTATGCTGGTTTGAAATCGATATTTAAATCTAATCTTAGAATTTTATTACATTAAATAAGGAGCAAATAAAATGAATAGAGACTTGAAATTGAAAAACAATATATTTTAGAAGAAAAGGTATAAGAAATTTAAAATAAGCAATCATGTGAATTAAGGAAGTAAACAAAAAAACCATAGATGGAGTTTTAAAAGGAAACTGTACCCTTCCCTTTTATTTTAGAAAAAAAAATTAAGCTGGTTTGAAATCGATATTTAAATCAAATCTTAGAAGTTTAATTATATTAAGATGGAAATAATGAAAAGAATTGAAATTGAAAATCAGCATGCTATGTATGAAAAAGTATCGTATAACAGCATAAGAATTGTATTTAGTAAGTAATCAAGTGAACTTAGTAACTAAACAAAAATTGTGGAAGAGAGTTTTGAAAGGAAATTGAATGTCAGTGTTGACTTTGATTTTAGAAATATTTTTTTAAAATCCTAAAGAAATACTTGAATAACAAAATAAAAGTAACACAAAAAGCTCACAAATCCTTTATTTAAAAAAATAATTACCTAATGTACAATTTTAAATTCTTGAAACTAGTATTAAGATTTATGCACAAATTAGCAAAACGTACAGTACATTAGTTTTAAAAAATGTTTATTCAGATTTAAATATAATTTGTTAATAAATATTTTGATGGAGCTTTTTTAAAGAAGAACTAAAAGGTATAAAAATAATTTTTAGTGTAAAATAATATATAATTTTAAAAAATTTAAAGCGCTTTACT
The DNA here is from genome assembly GCA_019974015.1 of Nephila pilipes. NCBI lineage: Eukaryota > Metazoa > Arthropoda > Arachnida > Araneae > Nephilidae > Nephila > Nephila pilipes. The sequence continues at coordinate 126,754 of BMAW01060994.1, forward strand.
AAAATATCTAGGTAATTACTGATATATTGAGTACTATAGCTACTAACGCATAAATGAGATCAAAAGAATTATTATTGCCTCAAGATTTCGTAAATTATGTATTATTTTAAGATTAAAAAATTATTTTTATACCTTTTAGTTCATCAATAAATAAAATGTTTATTTGATTCCCCCCCCCATGATTGATTTAATTCTTTTTAGTCTGGAAATTTAAGATTGAAATTCAAATGCGTGGGCTGTACACATGTGGAAAATTTTAACTCAATTAGACGTTGTTAAGTTCAAGACCTGTCATTGCTTGAGCATACCATAGTATAGTATTGTCATCGGAGTTATGCATGTATGCAAAACTTCAGCTCGATCAGATGATAGGAATTGAGTTAAAATTCGAATGCAAATTCTGAACAGGGCAGACACACATTAGAACATAGCAAGTTGAATTAAATTTTGTAAAAATACCTTACATAAGTCATACTTCTGTTGCCTATGTTTTCTTATCCTGGATGATAGAACATAAAAATAGCTATATGCTCCAGTTTTCTATTATAAACGATACTTTTAGATCGCCCAAAGTTTTCGTAGAATTGTATTCATAGTGGTCTGAGACATTTTACCAATTTAAATACTCCAATGTTATTGAATGCTGTTATTTGATGTCCCTCTTTCTGTATTTATACGATTCTGTTCTTTGTCCTGAATTTATCTTAAAGTTTTCTATTGGGTAGGTAACCTTTGTTTTTATACTTACTTCCCCTGAATATAATAGAATAAAACATTAGATAATGATATAAAATTTACCTCGGAATAAGGGTTGCAAACTCTATGTATATTTGTTTAAAGCGAAATTTTCTGCCGACCGTGTTGACATTATGTTGTGTGGTGGCTCGTCCCCGTATCTCTGTGGAGTTAACGTCCAGTAAAACTTGCACAAACATTGACCAATCCAAAAAGTGGTCGGGAAGATGTAGATAAGATGATTTGGTGTTTGAATATTCTGGAGAGATATACTCACTTTTGGATATCATGGTATCCTCGGGTTATGTAGGGGTCCGATCCGTTGGTGAAAGACAGGAAATTTTCTGTAGTGTTTGCTGAGTATATGGTAGCTACAGAATGCAAAATAAGTCGAAACATTTTGAATGATTTCCGTCAAATAATGTATGTTTACTGAAATACAAGATTGTAAAACAAAAGTTCCTCGTTAAGATCTAAAAAAAAATGTAAATAGTTAAAAGAAACAATGAAATTTTAAAAATGTAAATTGTTTAAAGAAACAATAGAAACGTAATATTTTTGTTGTCGATTTTTTTATGTATATGTTATTAATTTACCCATTATTTTTGATAACTTCCTGAAAAGATAAATCAGAATATTGTCTAAGAAAAATTTTCTATATTTTTTGTGAGTATTTCACCACTTAATAACTATAAATTAGAATTATCTGAAACCCACAATGATCGTTAAAATGTGTGTTTTTTAAGTATTCCAATAGCTATCAATTTTAAAAAATATATATATAAAATTACTTTAATATATTGTATTAGTATCTCGAAGTATTTTATACTGTATTCATTAATGCATTGAAACTGTAGACTCTGTCTAGACAGAAATAATTTTTTAAACCATTGTCACTGGAGTTAGAATCTTTGTTAAATTTATAATTCGTTGTACTTTTTTAGATACTTAACTTGTTAAAAATTTCCAGGTATTCAAAATAGTCTTTGTTAAACGTCATTTGTTTGTGTTTATTTGTTAAATTAACACCATCTTGGTGTGATATTTGAGGCTATTGGTATTGAATTTCTCAAATTGTACATAAATTATAAAGTAGATAAAATTAGTTTTGTTGTTTGTCTCATCTTTCTTACCTGCTGTTTTTATGAGTAATTAACTTCATTTTCTAAAATACAATTTAAAAGGAATATTTGATCTTGTAGTGATTATTATATTGATATAATAGTCACATAAAAAATTAAATTCTATTTTTTTATTTATAAATTGATGCACTGCATTCATAAATATGTATTGAGAAATACATGAAGTAACTGAGAAAATGTTGGATCATACAAAATTTTGAGATGATTGCAAGACCAACATTTAGTTTCCAGACGTCGCTTTTTTAAAAATCTTAATTTGGCTTCTGTTTTGGGACCAAACTGTTTTTCATGTTGCAGTGAATTGTCATCACTAAATATTTCTTAAATTATTCTTTCCGTTTCCATAAAAAATCTTAACACATCCTTAAAACTTTTTTTTTTCATTTTTTTAATTATCTTCGTTTATTGGTAAATGACAAATGGATAAAAAAATTTATCCAAGCTCTTTAACTTCTAATACTAATATTTTACTCTGAAAATGAGATTTTATACTTAAGAAAATATTCTAATCCTTTACAACGTGGGGCATTTCAACCAATGTATCATGAATTAAAATCCTGGAGAATTTCGTTTATGGGTATTAGTGGGAGTAAACGTTTTCCGATTGTTGTCTAGCTGTTAAAATGGTTACTTAATTGACTTAGTAATCGAAAGTCAATAAGTTCGAGACAAAGATAGTCGTGTGGAATATGCTGTGGAGATGCTTTTCATCAAATCTAATATAGCGTCAAATTTCTCACGTGACTAAGTGTAGAAATTAGGAGAGTGAATTGACAGTTTTAGATGACTACCTACGCCTCAACATTTGAGACCAATAATTCTGTTGTGCAGTTTTAACGGACGTGAATAGATCAGAAGCAAATTTAATCGAGGAATTCACACATTTTACAGACTGTCGTAATTATATTTTAAAAAGGGCTGTATGGTATTTGGTTGGATTTTAAGAGGGAAAGGGATTAATGGACATTGAACAGTAACTCGATAATACGATGTCGAACTACATTATGGTTGGTGAGCATGCAACCGTAAGACCACATGTGGTTTCTCTAACTATCAAGTATTGATTTCTGAATGAATTCTAAATGTTTAAAGAAATATTTTTATTTTCGTTGATGTGTGTGTTTACAATATTATCCACTAGAAGCTGTTCGGATATTTCTCTTATTTCAGAATCTACTTAAACGCTTTTTTGCATATGATAATGTAGCTCTAATCTTAAAATTCACATTGCCGTGTCTGATTTATACCCCTCATTTTCTTACTTCTACGAGATGAAACTATTTTAGTAGGGTCGAAGGTTCAACTCTGTTGCACTAACTTGATGTACTACTGCTACCATACATTGCCGCTCGCATACGTTGACCACTGCGAGTTCCGACTTTGTAATCTTTTCTGAGAAAGGTGAATGTTTTTTGATTTGCCATGAGTGTGAAATTTAGTAGCCTTTCTATTCGTATCGCCCAAAAGCTACCCATTTAATTGTTCTCCACTAGTGTTCATTGTATCAGAAGTTATTGTATTCACAACGTATGATGAAATTTGTTCGAAAGAAGATACCTTATTTCTTTCATGTTTTATATTCCAATGGTCCAGAAACAGAAGGAATAACAATTTTGAGGGATGTAATAAGGACCAACATCTAAAGGACTATTTTAGGCATTAATTGTGTCAACATTCTTTTCATTAAAAGGATTCTCATCATTGTTAACCCTTTGTCATCGTCAAAGGCGTAGAACACTTTTTTTGGATCGCAGGAAAAATTTCATGCAAGACAGTATCTTTTTTAAAAGTTAATTAACAATTTTTTATGTATATCGACAACAACCGATTATGCCCACTGGATTCTATCAGTCTTATGTGTTAAGCTTGTATTGTTGATAAATTTTTGAATTCATTATTCCTCATTATTTATGCTGGGTAGCACAGACGGGGACAATCAAATACACACCCATAGTGATTCGATTCTCCAATAGCACTACAAGAATATTAAAGAATGCTTTAATATAATTTTAGTATAAGAAAAATCGATGGTTACTTTCGAAATATATTTTATATTTCTTATTATCTATTAATTGAATGATATCTACAGGTAAGTAATTTTAGTGTTATAATTGTTCCAGTATGTATTCCTATCATCAAGAAATTGCTAAAAACGGAACTAAAGTATTTAAAGTAAATATACGCGTGTTACATTTTAATTAGAATTTTTTGGTATAATAGCACCTGTAAATTTATTTCATTAAAATTTCTTATTTGGCTCTAGATAACAAATGATACTAAAATATTTTTATAATTCCTACCGGTACGAAAAAGGCTCAATTCTAAAATTAAGGAAATAGGAATAATACTGAATAGCAATTATGGATGGGGCTTTATTATATGGATAAAAATTTATCTTTAAATAATGCTCCCAAAAGGTAAGTTTTGTATGGATCATATAGAAAAATAGAGAACTGAAAACATAGAAGTAGAGTGAAAATTCGTGTATGTATGCTTCTTTGTTAATTACACTGATTTAAATTTTTTACTCCTTTTTTTTAAATCTTAAATAGGCCTTTCATCGATGAATCAAATGACCTGGTCTGTCCTTGATTTTGCAAATCTATACGTAGGTAGTGTTACTCATTGTATTCAAAAACATTCGATTACCTGTTATAGAGGATTTCAAGGTCGATTTTGTACCACCATTAGTAACTCAAATACATGATCTGCATTTGTGAAAACAAACTTGCATTCAGTTGGAGATTCTGTGATTTTATTGTCTTCATTATTTAAATATGATTTTAGATTTTTAAGTTTTTACTCTAGGCAAAATGTGTCCTCATGATGCATAGAGACAAATGACTATTTTCTCAAATAATATTAACCTTTGATTCAGTTACAAATTCCTTGCTATTGTTTTTGACTAAAAACAACTTTGTGCAGGATTACTCTTGACGTGTTTTAGGTTGTTTCACTCTGTCCTTCGTTCTGTACCTTGCTTGTCTTTTGAAATTTGAATATTGGCAGAATAATTACGCCATGTGCTTTTTTTTTCATAAAAAAATTGTATCTTAACATCTGGTTACTAATTCTAAAATTTTGGTTTCGTGCAATTAAAAACTGACGGTTTTCTTAAATATTATGCTTTTTAAGCGAAATCTATCTCTTTCATTTTTAAGGAATACTTTATTATATCTTACATATATGTACTCTGCCCCTTGTGTATATTATTCCTTCCAAATTCTTAGTGTATATTTTATTTTTTAAGAAACTACTGGGGATTCTCGCAGTGGGCACGGGGCCATGTATTCCTCCCCCTTGATCCAACACTTTTTTTTCATAACATTAACAATTTCACACTCAAACAAAATAATATATATGGATGGGAAATCCCAACTAAACTGTCCCAACTAAATTTAAAAGTACTTATTTTATTGTTTTACTTCAAATTTTTTGTTGTGTCCGAATACAGGACTGTGTTATCGATGACTTATAGTATATATATATATCCTTTCTAAGGAATTATTTTTATGGAAAGAACTTAAATAAACCACAAAAAGTTGACAATCCTTTGGAAGCTTTCAATTTTTTTTATTGTTTCTAACATGCAGTGTATTTTGAGATTTCTCTATGATTTTACTAATCGCAGCTAGTACTGCTGAAAGATCCTTCAGTACTTTAAAAAATAAACACATTTTTATGATCCACCATAGGGTAAGAGAGGCTGAATTGTCTGAGCATGCTGATTATTAACTTAGACATGAAAGTAGATTCTGGACAATTTCTAGATCTATTTGCAAACCAGCAAAAAGGCTCGCGAAAATTACAATTGTAGTTTATTTAAACCCTTTATGTGTCAAGTATGCATGTTATTATGTTTTTATAATTACTTGTAATAAGTTACGAGTAATAAATAAATTCTTAAAAAAAAAAACTAGACTTAGAACCCCTCCCCCTGTCATTTTTTTTTAGTTCCGCCACTAGTTGTACCGTGTGTATGTTATAAAAATTCTGGCATTCTCTCCGTAGTTGTTCCTTCTGGCATCCTTTCCTGTGTTGACTTTTTCACACAAACATGCTTTTTGATTGATATGTTCTTGTTTCAATTTCGAATAGCTCTATTAGAATTGCCAGGCAATTTACAATCTACCTGAATTTTCAGAGTAATAACTTTTTATGTCTTGGGAAACACGTTACTCTTTGATAGTGATATATCTGTATCGTATTCTTTTATTTAATTGAAAAATATCGAAATTTGTGCTACAGAATTATTTTTAATTCTGTTTGCACTTCATATGTTCAAATGGAATACTTTGCGAATTTAATTTTTTCCCGTCTAGTGATTACTGCTGGTTAATTAATGAGAGTCTGTGACGTGTATCTTTAAGCTAAACTTTTTTTTTCTGAATTAGAAGTCTGTGTGTCCTCGAAACCCAGTCTAGAGCTATCCATTAAAGTAACAATTACTCAAATAGATAGATAACCAATGAAAAATTGCTTTGAGTGTTCTGATTCATTCGCCGCTCATAAAGGTGATCGATTCTAACAACCCACGTGGAAGCTGCCTGTCACTTTTAAAACGTATTTTCTTGTACTTTTATTGCTTTCTTTTACGGTTATATGTTTTCTATAGTAATCTAGCATTGTTAAAATCGCTATTGTAACTGCAGTATTTGTATAAAACGTTAACTACTAAGTAGCCCGTTCCATTATAGAACTAAAATCTGCAACACACTATGAGTACACTTATAAGTAAAACTATCATTAGTTTATATATTCGAATAAACATTAGGTTCAAACGAGATTAATATTTAATAATGGTCTCGTATTTATATGAACACGGATGATGGCGACTGTAAAAAAGAAATTAGTCATAGCAGATGATCATGTGATTGTAAATAAAATTAATAAGTTATATATATATATATATATATTAGCTCTGAAAGAAAGAAATTTTATTTTAGTTATTTTAGTCTTGAAAGAAAATTATATATTTTAATAATAAGATAGATATAGTAATTGTTTCAACCAATGTTTATTTGTATTTTCATGGAGGTAATTTTTTTATTCTGATAGTTTTAAAATGTTTCGATGCATTGATGAAGTTATGCTCTTTCAAATTAATAATAATCAAGATGTTAAATCTTTTTTTTTTATCTTTTTATTCGGATTATTTAAATTTATTACAAACTAATATAAATGAAACGGGATATTTAGATATTTTTTTTAAAAAAAGAAGTGGAAGCTAATAAAATTTTGGATACTACTTACGAAAAAGGGACCTATTTTTCATTTTGGGATTCATTAAGTACCCTTATGGAGGAGATCATAAGCTGAGTATTTTAAGAATATATTTTATAATCATATTTTACGTAATATTAGACTTGCGATTGAAATGAAATACAAATACTCAATTTTTTGGTATAATAATAATAATAATAATAATAATAAAATACAATACCTAAAATTGGGGGGGGGGAACCTTTTCAGGTTTAATTATTGTACTTAAAGATAAATACTCTATTCTTTATTGTAGTAACTATAAACAAAAATACAACCTGAAATTACTGAATTTGTGTGGTCATGAGAGGAAATAGTCATAAGTCGAAAATATAATAAATCATGAAATCTATTTAATTGAATTCTATGGGCATATTATAAATAAATTAAATATATTATTAACAATTTTGTAAAATCGGGTAAAAAAGCATTTTTTGACATATGTTTTCGTTTTGAATGAATTATAATGTCATTTAACTCATGGAATTATATTTTGTATCATTGTTTTTGTTGTTGTTTTTACTGTTTAAGTCACAATTATTTATTTTATAACTCTTTCATTTTAATCATCATTTGTTGGTCTTTTTCTCCAGTCATGTGATAATGATATAAAAACCACTGTTCGACGCTGATTAAATTGGAATTTCATGTACTGATAACGAAATTCTGATTAAAGTTGGGAAAGATTATGTATTCTTTGTAGTTGTAAAGACAATGCAAATTTTACAGATACTGCAAGTTTGTATTTGTCACAAATTCAGAATGTTAAACTAATCTTGTTTATCGCAGATAGAAAACAATGAAATATACAAGATACTCTTTTCTCTTGGAAATAATGAAATAATAATAATGGAATACTTAAAAAAAATCTTGAATTACATTTTTTCCTATTTTTGATTTATCACCAAATATGAATCATCCATACAAAATACATCATGCATAATATTAACTATGCTATCATATTCAAACTTTATTTTGTTTAAAAACTATCTAAATATTTTTTTTTTAAAAAAATATTTAAAATTTTTTTTTGCCCTTAAAATGATCTTGAATTTTAGCTCAAATGTGTGAAACGTACAGTGTTTAAATTGTACAATTGGGGGTCCTTGATTCAACGATCACTATGTAGCGTCCATTGCTTTTGAGTATGTGACGCTCTTGCATTATTTTCTGTACTTGGTAGTGTTATTTTCAGTGAATATTTGAAACAGTCACAAATAACTTGTCAAATGAATCGAAAGTCATATAATGATGATAATCAAATTATTCTACTCAGATATATTAATATTCAAAAATCAGTTCCAGCTTACTGTGGAAACATTCCCTACACATGTCAGATTCTGAAGATTAATATTACAGAAATTACTTATCTGAATGCAAAGACCGATTGGATCTGAATACTTAGTAGACTTAGAGATGAGGGTTCGATTTGCTAACCCTATTCAGATCCTTTCTTGCTATGATCCGAAACTTGTCAATACGGTCACTACTTTTTCTTTCATAGCTTCCACTTACTCTTGCTAATACTAATTAAATCCGCATTAAATATTTCGTTGCTTATGAATGGAATTTCTCTTTCCTGTTTACTCAATAATTATTGTAAATTATACTTCATACATTGGGAGAAATTTTCAATTTTAACAGTATCATAAGAGGGATATTGTGAAGTCTTAATTATTACTGAGAAGTAGCCGAAGTATCTGGATAAAATTTGTTCCTCATATTAATTTGTACCCGATGTAAATAATTTTGTAAATTACAGCTGTTAATTTTGATTTGTTTGGTTTCAGGAAGCTATAGATTGAAGTAATCCGCAGTATGGAGAAGGTAGTGTTCACTCTGCTAATTCTAAAATGACGGCCTTAGAAGGAAAAAAACGCGGAGAGAAATCCGAAACTCTGGATTATGATTATGTGGATTAATGGTTATTAATAAAAGTTAAACTTATCTCTAGATTATTTTTTAATAATTAAAACTTAACGATACAGCAGGTTACTTCATTCTACAGCTTCCTGAAATCAAACAAATCAACTTTGGTAGCTGTGATTTACAATTTATTGTACACAAGGATTAGTTAATGTGTAAAACGAATTCTTTCCAGATATCTCGGTTATTTCGTTGAATTATAATTAAAACTTTACTATGCTCGTTCGTATTTAAATCCATAAGAGTTAACAGATGGAGAAGGAGCGAAAAAGTCCCTCTATAAGTTCCAGTGTTAATTTTATTCTTTTACAAGAAATTCCCTGAAAACGAAAAACTTGTGGGAAACATTTGATATTGCTATTTAAATTGTCATTGCTTGCTATAAAGAAATATGTCATCATTTTTTAAAAAAAAAATTAATGAGGAAAACGGAGAAAATATCATCATATGGTGTTGTCAAATGATTTTGAAATTGTTTTTACAATTTTGTTTTCTTATTTCCAATCTTTGATTGTAATATCTATGGGAGTTATTTACATATTTTCACATTTGATACCAGTTTATATTTAACATTTTTGAAACAAAAATTATTTTGTAAACTTATAACATATTTATGTTAAGGAATCAATGTCTCAGGTCATCGGGTAACACATAACTACCTAAGACAATAAAATGGTGCTATCTAACCACGAACGATGACGTACTTGACAGGCGAGACTAAGACTCATAGCTTCAATGATAATAAAGTTGTTGAAATGCACGGATGGTGAAGAAGTAGTTGGGAGATCAGGAAATGTAGCTTTGTACAATCGAATATATATTAAATTTAATTAAAAAGTTATACTGTTATCATTTTCTCTCCTACTGCTGTGTTTATTTTTAATTTTTTTAAACCTTGATTTTGATCAACAAGTAAAACTAAATTATTAGCTGTCATAAATTATCGCTTAATAAAACATTTTTATTCGTGTCTACTGTTTTTTTTTTAAATGTATAACTTTCTTATTGCTTATATGATGTCTTTTTTATCTTACAGAAAATTGGCCTGCATTCTTGTTTTCAATAACAAGCATTCAATTTTAAATGACATATACTCTTGATAATTGTAATATCTGGCGGCTACTAGAAGTTCATGTAGAAGTAACTAAACTAAATCGAAGAATTTTGATGAAACACGTTTTTTGACGAAAAGTTATGCTTAATATATCAAATAGCACGGTAAGTGTTTCTGTTCTTATTACTGATATACTTAAATCCTAAATTTATTTATTTTTAATTATTCTTCAAAGGACGAATAATTAAACTAAAAGGACCATTAATTATTCTTTAATTATTTTTCTTTATTTTTAATTATTTATTATTATTTTATATATATATATATATAGAGAGAGAGAGAGAGAGAGAGATGTTAAAGGGGGAAATATTGAAAGGTTGATAAAAAAAAAACCATGTAAATAAGCAATTTTTACTTTATAATGCATAGGCGGGGAGGATTTCAGGAGGCATGGCGACGTTCATTAATTAGAAAAAAGTTATGCCTCCTGAAATTCACGGTAGAAAGGACGATTTGTAAGAAAATTCTGGCTTTTTGCTTTCCATTATAGTACCGTCTAGAGGTTCACCGCTTGCTGTCCACCTAGGCATTGTACGGTAAAAATTGCTTGTTTAGATGTTTTCTATAATCTCTTAAATTTTTCCCCATGAGTTTCGAATCACCCGGTAATTTTTACAGATACGGTTTTGTAAAATCATGGGAATATTCAACCTGGATATAATTACTCATTTATTCGCTGAAAAAAATTGAGTTTAACCATGAATTCAGCAATCTGTGCCTCATACGCGCATGCGTCAATTAATGTTCCGAAAGCTTAAGAAGGAGGAGAAGGGTGGAGTTTGTTAATTTTGGAGAGGAGATTTGTTAGTTTGTGTCAAATAAAATAGGCCCTAGTTGCATTAATAGATAAACTTCTATTAATCCAGTAACAAGTCACAGTACAAAGTTTTAGTTCGCCAGATTGGCGCAAAAGCTGTGTTCTAATAAATTATTTGAGTTATATATATCTGTATGCCGGAGGTCAAGGGTACTATGATCATTTTTTAAAATAATAAACATTAAAGTTTTTAAAAAAATAATTAAGCTTTTGAAAAGGTATATAATTTAGTAGTCAGTTGTCCAAAGAATAAAATGGACTGGAGTTTATTGGAAAATAGTGTTTATCAAAAACAAATAATCAATAAATAAAGAAACACTCAAAATATTTTTTAAAATTTTATCTCCTGTAAAATTTTAAAAATAGCTAACGCGCCCTTTATCTCGGGGCATACATATATTAAGTCTACGGGAAAGTTCTGTCCGTTTGTGTAGAGAAAGAAATGAATAAATTGTTCATGCATTTATTTGTGTATTATGTGCTATAGAATTTCCTTCTTTACTTGTGACCTCTTGCTGTCCTGATGGTTATTTGTAAATACCATTTTTGAAAAATTTCTTGTTTTCAGAGGCGAAGAACTCAAGTAGTTCTTAGTTGACATCTGCTTCAATTTTTTATTTTTTTTCCTTGAAAAAAGTTGTAGGGTGCTAGATCTGGCGAATATGGTGGATGCGACAGAATTTCCCAGTGTAGCTCTGCGATTTCTTACAGAACGCCAAAGCAGCATGTGGTCTGGCATTATTATGATGCGCCTCTTATCTTTGAATGCTTTGTTTCAATCATTCATTTGCTGACAATATCTCTCCTAATTGAGCTTTACATTAAGTTTCAAAAGCTCGTAATGTATAGGTCCTTAGACACCCTACAATATACGTAGCATTCACTTGTCGGGTTCGAGATCGATTTAGATGTGAAGAGGGCAGATGGTCCGTGATCACAGCATGCCTTTTCATTACATTTTCATACTTGATGTACTTTTCATCTCCAGATATCAGCTAGTCCAAAATAAGTTTCAATGAACTAGTTTAACCGCATGAGAGTAGAAAACAAATGTGTAAGAAAACATTATGTTCAGGCTTCTATGATGTATTGAAATTTAGATGTAGAAGTCATATTCATCAGGTATTTTCATTCCTGTTTTTAAATGTTGTGCAATCAATAGTGAGTTTTTCTTGTTTTATTTTTGTGAGAGTTGCTTTCATTTGGCTATGAAACAGATAAATATTTCCTCTGAATTTTTCTGCTTACTCCCATTTTATTGTGTCAGTGTTTAATTGACGTATAAAATAATAATTGCTTTCGCAGATTATATTTGATTAAGGTAATGTTATGTGTCTGTCTTCTTTCTAAATTTTTATTTTAATTAAAAATGGTTAGAATAGAATGCTTGCTTTTAGTACAAAAAAAAAAAAAGTTCCCAATTCAATTAGCCACCAAATAAAGGTGATATTGTTTTAGTCAACGACAAAACGGTCACCCGATCGTTTTTCGAAATTTTATTATAAAATCTTGTACATATATGTTTGATACCTGTTTTCACCAGTAATGTACTTGATTTTCAAAAAATTATCATAAAAAATTTCTCCTAAATTTTTATTGGATTGAAATAAAACATGTATGAAAATTTATTTTACAACGGCCATAGTTACATTAAGCTTAAAATATATTCAATAATTTATCGTTTACTTTAATTCCAATATTTAACTGAGTAATTTAATAATTATTTAAAAAAAAACAGCACCTTTGATGGCGTAATTTGTCCGGCAAAATTTGTTCATCGCTACGCATTACATAGAACAATTTATGTTTTTATTTTATTTTGTTCTTATAGCATTATGCTACAACTGCATATTGCGAATTACTTATAAAAAAAACTATGAGATCATACCTTTATTTTTTCGCATATATGATAGCAAATACAATCAATCTTCTTCATTGATATTTATTACTGACCATAATAAAAACGGATTAGTTTTAGAAATGTATACCTATAGTTATTCGGAGACAAACTATTATGGAATTCTATTTTTAAAAAAATGCTTTGCAAATTTAATTAGTTTTGCTTATTGTATCGAATTAAGAAAAACATTTTATGAATGAGTGAAGGGTTTTAATGTATTCCGCATGAATATTTTGTATGCATTTTCATTTGGCTAATATATTTGGTCAAAAAACGAAATTTGATTAAATAGTAATAAATATTTATTGGAAGCGCAATACCTTTTTCTTTTTTCTTTTTTTTTTTCTTTTTTTTTTTTACTTTTGTATCTGAGAAACTGTTGGTTCTTATTTTTAATCGTTAATTATTCATATCGCATCGTTTCGAATAGTTTGTTTTCTCAACTTTTAACAGGTGTTAAAATTCTATATCAGAACGATTATTACTGAACATAATCTTTTCAATACAACTAATGTCACATAAATGCGTTAGAACTTAACATAATAGACTCATTCATGCATTACTTTCCAGTATGTAGATTCGTGCTTCTCAGTCTGTGGAACACAATGCTCCGTGGAGCCATTTCAAGTGTTCTTAGAAAACTGGCGTCATAGTCTAGATCAAGTGGAATTGCAATTTTAATTGATTTTTAAATAAATATGCTTCAATCAGCCTATATCGAGTATTTCAAATTTTTTTAGAGGTTACATTTTGAAGCAAGAGTGACGAACCCTTCCTTCCTTAATGTGCCTTTATAATTTCTTATTCACTATACTTCTGATATAGAAATTCTAATTTATATAATTCACTGTTCCTTCACACTGAATGAGAGAAAATGCAGGATTATGGTGCAAGAGCCAAATCTGGCTATGCTGCATCAAACAATGTGTATCTGTGATCTAGACGTTAAAAGAAGAAATTAAAAAGGTAAAAAATTAGTTGAGAAGAAAAGGTCGAAAATAGAGAAGGATCGCTTGGTTTTCCCTGGAGCGCATCAGTCGTGTTTGTCAAAGATATTACATCCCATGGGGAAGGAAAGATCCCAGTAATTTATCGGGATCATGAATCCTTACCTAACTAAGGAAGCTAAATCCGCGAGGGGACGGTTTCATCACGAGACGAGGTTCTCAATAAAGTAGAGTAGATGTAATAAAATAGTCCAAAAAATTATTTAAAGTTGAAAACGCTTGAGAACCCGTTGTTAGTGTTCCGAGCAAAAAATAAAAAATGTGTCGAGAGTTTAGTATTCCTCACTTCAGAAAGTTTGAGACCTGTAACAGATTCATTTCTGTTAATCTTTTGCTTAGTTTAGTTATTTTTAGTAAAACACGATCAACATCAATGCACAAACATTCTTGAATGTAAGAGTAATATTAAGTAAATGTCTTATTTTATTAAATATCTCAATTTCTAAAAGTTTAGTTCTTTCTTCAAAAGTTTAGTTTCAAATTTTAATATGCAAGATTAAATCCCTTATAGAAACTATTATACCGATGATTTACTATTTTATCTTTAAAATTTAATTTAAAATCAGCTCTAAAAACTTTTTTTTTTTTTTTTTTTTTTTTTTAAATTTTATTTAAAATATTCTTTAAAAATTTTTTTTTTTTTTTTTTTTTTTTTTAAATTTACGGAGATTCTTGTGACGTATTTTTCAGCTTTATAATTATCTAATCCCAGAACTGGTTTAAAATAAAAAAAAAACAACACGCACACACATAATATTTTCAATTCATTAGAATATTTTTAGCAATTAGGTATTTGATTTTTTGTTTCCCCAAATTGGAATTTCTAATTAAAATCGCTGCAAAGTATATCTCTCTCATTATCCACTTTATTATATTTAAACAATAATTTTATGTTGTTTTTGAGTGTCAAAAAATAAATAAATAAATAAATAAATAAAAAAATAAAAAACTTTTTTATTTACGAATGTTTTGTTTCTTGTTAGAAGGGTCGATTATGCGAATTGTTTTAATAACGATCTTATCTGTAATTGTTGTTTAGGCTGAGACAGCTAAGCAACAACTTGTGGAATTTTTTTCCTTGTAAACTTATTAAACTCTGGTATCGTTCATAACGGGAAAAAAAACTATTATTTATTCAACGTTTACATGAAACAGAACTTTCCATTAATGAGACAAAAATCTGAATCTTTCTCCCTTTGCTGTAAACAAGCTATTTCGTTGCAACTGAGCGACCAGTAAGCGAACGTAATTAGCATTTCTGTTTATAATCTCGCTACCAAATCGTATCCATCAACTGTCCTGCATAAAAAAAGGAACAAACAAATCATGTTCTTTCTATCCTTGACCTTCACGCCTTCTGAGACGTAGTGAGGCGATTCTTTCGTCGTAAATAATGTTTCTCCGAGTTGTCTTTTTCCTTCTTGTTTATCGCACTGTTCTTTATAATCGTCTGCAGAAAAGTAAAATAAAAGAGTCGAAGCTTTAAAGGGAAAAATATTCTAAAAAGAAAGAAAGAAGAAACAATGTTCATATTCTAACGGTACCATCTGTTGGTGGAAGGAAATCTGAATTATTGTCGTGTCAATCAGTTTGGATTGGAGGAAAATAAGTTGATGATTGTCATTCATGCAGATTGGAGTTATTTGCGAAGACTGGGTTTTCGTTTTATTCTATTTTTTCTCTCTATAATGTCTGCAAATTAAAAAAAAAATGTTGACGTGCATGAAAGAAGTCGTTTGGTGTATTTCAAATTTTTACACCAAACGATTGTTGCTATCATTCTTTAGGATGAAAATCGATATGATGCCGTGGGCGTAATATATGAGCATGTAATTGTATCATTTGGGGCCTGGGTAAGTCAATAATAAAAAAAAAAAAAGTTCCGTAAGAGAATATTTAATCTAGGTATGAAAGTCATTGGTGTGAGTTCATTGTTTATGAAAAATGATTATTTTAAAATTGTTAATGTTGCTTTAATTTTAATTATCTGAAGAGGTATTAAAATTAATTTTACGTTTTTATATCCGAAAGTCATATATTCCTCGACAAATGTAACATTTGCCGTGTTAAGAGCTTTAAAAGTAATATTCCTATAAGGTTTTTGTTTGTATAGTTGTATCTTTTCTTTTTACATTTGGTTTAATTTTTTTAAAATTATTGAAAACCTTTATAAATATTTTAAATAGTTTTTTTGTTAGTGGACTCATCTGTTAGTATATTATTTTTTGTGACTTCTTATAATTATACTTATTTTTGGTATGATGATACATGTACTGAAATCTATTTTAAAATTAATTTTAAAAAATATCACGTGCTGAGTAGTGCAACGAAAGTTTTAATTAACTGCGGAGAAAACAAGTATCTCATTTAACAATAAACTAATCAGCATAAAAATGTTGGATCGGTGCAAAATTATTTTTTGCAACTTTTCAGATCTATTGAATCAAAAATAAAATATCAGCATGTATGATAAAAAGATGACTTATGTGTTCCATCGCAGAATTTCTATTTGAAATAAACATTTTATAAGAAAATATTTCAATTTAAATTTTCAATTACTAAATATCTTTCCTTTTAGGAAAAATAAAGTAATGTGAAGCGATAAGTTTATTCAACAAGTTTATGTAAAGTAGATTTTATTTTATATTTGCGGTGTAGGTTTTTGATGTCTTTTAAAGTAGTTTTTCCATATTCTGCTTACAACTTCAGTTGCTATATTTATCGAGTTTGTGATTTGCTTTTCTTTAAAATTCACTTCTAAATATTGTATTGAATGTTGAAACATTTTTGTTTGCTTTCGAAATGAGATTTTTGGTTCCGTGAATTTTTATGTATTTCTAATAAAAATAACGAATTCTTTGAATTATTATTATTAAATAGATGCGCTGTTTAAAATTTTATTAAATGCTATTAATAATAATAAATTGATGTGTTTTTAAATGCTTCATTAATAGCTCTATTGAATAAAGGCTTAATTAAAAGCTTCTTTTGGGGAATGAATCCTAACAAAAGTATTACTTAAATAATTAGATAGCATAATGAAAAATATTTTATGAGGTGTTATGCTGCTCTCAGTCACTTTATAAAAATATATTATTATTCATGGTGATTATTATTAATGGTTTTCAAAAAATTCAATAACCATAAAAGCAGTTTTTTGTCACGTTAACTTTATAAACTATTTTTTGGTGTAAATAGGCAATGGAATAATTTGACACGGAATAATATGAGAATAGGGATGAATTACTCTGAGTTTGTAACTGCAGAATGTACCCGGCAACTGCTCTTTTAAAATTTATGATTATTAATATTGATAATTTTTTTTGAAAATATGCTACATTGCTTTCATATCTTATTTCATTCCATAATATATTTGAATATTGAAGGTTTAAATATCGTAAAAACGTGCTCATTTCTATTATTTTGAGTGAAATATATTAGAATCATTGTTCGCTATTAGCAACTATTTTTTCGTTGATATCAAAAGACGTTTCGCGTAGTGAAAAACTTCAGAAATGGATCAATATCACCACGAGAAGATGTTGAGCTCTGCCTGTCATGTGCCATTCGACTTTTCTTCTATATTATTATTATTAAGCATGTATAACATTTCGATGTTGTAGCTTACCACATTTCACCCCTAAAAATCTCCTCCTGTATTTAAATACAATTTGTCGCTGTTATTAAGTAATTTTTAAGGGAGAAGGACGCAAAATGGTAAGGTTAAAGAGTGCATTTGGCAGTTGTTGTAGTTGGCCTTTTGTCTTTCTCTGTGATGAAATGAACTCATCTATTAAGAAGGATAAACCAGGGCGCTTCGCGTTGTGTTCCATCTATACGAGTCCCACGTTCTTGTGTTATGCTTGGAATGCGCAGAAATTGTAAACTGGCGTAATTATTTCTGATCTCTGCCTGAAGGTGTTTCTGGAATTGTTATACAGACATCAATATGTGCACTGAATATTTATTTGTTTTACACCTAATTCATGCTAGATCTTTGCGCATTGTTTAATTTCTTTTCCACCTAAGAACCTCGGAACTCAGTGATTTATATGATGTTTGCAACTGGTTATATTCTATTCGCGTGATGTGTTGAAATCCTGAAGCTACCAATCCAAAATGGAAACTGCTGAACATTGAATTTAACTATACTCAAAATCCCCTTGTTCTGAGTGGAGGTTCCATCTCATATATTATCATTTCTTGTCCGTGGCTTACAATAATGAGGTTAATAATAGTTTTTTTTTTTTTTTTTTTTTTTTTTTTTTTTGCATGGTGTGTGAATGGTAAAATCCCAATTTAGCAAATACCTTGGCGACGAAAACAACTGCATCAAGAACGATAGATGCGTCTGATTGACAACCCTTTTAATAATAAAAGCCTAGTAAAATCGGTTATAATAGCAACCCTATTAACGATTTAACACTGTTTTCTTGTCTGTCACCAAAGTGTGGGCTAAAATAGGATCCAATCAATGTTAATTCAAATCAATTTAATCTTTACTTGGTAATATATGAGTATTATTTTGATTTTTCTAAATGTTACAAGTGAGCTCATATGTTGTAAATTTTACTTTTTTTGCATGAATGAATTAGAAATTTACTATACGATTACACCACATTCTGAATTTTTAAATCTAGACTTAAATAAACTTAGAACATATGCTGTAGAGTTTCATTTTGTAATCATTTTTTGGTGATGAGGCTATCCATGTCAACTTTCATGTTGAATGTTACTGAAATACTTCAGTAAATAAATTTTAACCTACTCCATTGCCAAAATTGTCAAACTTGGCGAAATATAATCGAACTTAGTGTCCGGGCGTCTACCGCATCTAATCCATAAATCTTTAAAAAAATTTAACGGAAGTCCTTAAATGCTAGTTCTAATGTGATGTGATAATTGTTATTTCTTGAGCCTAAAACATGCTGCATGTGAATATTTTTTGTCGCCAATATGTCAACATTTCCGTTTACCATGGAATGGGAGTCGTTAAAAATTCTTATTTTTGATGGCAAAGGCAATTTCTCTGAAGGAATTGCATTTTAGTGAAAGGAAATGTCACTGTTCATTACCAATGAAAAAGTAATCAATGTAGCGCGTGGCTTTTTACGAATTTAAGCAATAAATAAAACTGTCTAGGTATATGATTTTTCTTCCATTCACTCTTAGACCTCCCAGAGTGCACGGAACACAAATTTCAAAGTGATTTGACGCAAATTACCGTTCCAGAAAGAGCTTCTAAACAAAAATCATTGTACCGTTTCATGTAATGATGATACCTTTAAGAAAAAAAAAGGGTGAATGAAATTTTTGAGACTAAAAAAAAATTGATCGATTCTCTCACCAAAAGGAGACAACTCTACAGGACATTAGGTAATCCGCACCTTTGCTCCCACGAAGTAATAACAACAGTGCGTGGTGAGGCCAAGAAAAAGACAACATGCTGTGGGAAATGACTGGTATGCGTAACGATGCTTTCTGTTGCCTTTCCGGTTACCTTTCGATTTGTTGACTTTAACTCTGGCTAAACAAAAACTTTTCCGTGAGAACAGATGAAAAGATTTAAAAGAAAAAATAACAAAGGACCAGTCGTTCCAGTAGACAAATAAACTAAATTACTGCTTGTTTGTATAACTTGATTTTTTGGAATTTGTTAAGTGTCATGAATATGTGCTAGAGCAAGGGATACATCCCCTAGACCGTAGCTTTGAAATCTCTTGTGATAAAATTAATAAAAAAAGGAATGCATGCAACCGTTTGTAAGTTTCAGATTTGTTTCAGTGTCATTAATTTTGTAGTTCATGATCAGCTATGACTTAAATGTAATCTAAATTATCGTATCATATTTGTGCAATATAACTGGATACATCATTTTCCATCTTGTTAAAGACTAATCTTCAAATCTTCTTAAAAATTGTTATTAAACTGACATACAAATATCACTGATAATGTAATCGCTTATGAAAGGATGCATATAATCGTTTGCAACAATATTATGAGCTAGAAATTTGTTTTTTTTTTTTATATTAATTTGTAGTTCCTGATCAGTCATGACAATACTTATATGTAATCCGCTGTGCAAAATTGCAGGACATATAATTTTTCATCTTGTTAAAGAAGTGTTTTAAATAGAAAATACAATATAAATCGTTTGTTATTAAATAGAAAATACAATAACTTGGAATGGCAATGAAAACGCAATATTTGAAAACGAATGTCATATAATCGTATTCTGAGTGGTTAATTTGTTTTCGTGTCATTAATTTGTTGTCCATTGTGAGTTAGGACTTATACATTATTTAAAATATCATAGTATAGATGTGCAATCTTATTGTACACATCATTTTCCTTCTTTTTAAAGAGTGTAGTGTTGATAAAACGTTTGTTATCAAATTTAAAGTAAAATACCTTGGGAATTTCAATGATAGTGCAATACTTTCTCAACGAATGACATTTAATAATTTTTAACTATATTGGGGGGGGGGGGTTTAAATTTTTTTTTCATGTTATTAATTTGTTTTTCGTAATTAGCTATGACTTAAATGTAATCTAAAATAACATGTCGTGGATATGCTAGCACAAAGTTACAGAACACGTTATTTTTCTAATTGTGCGAGAATGTTACAGTGTAATAGTTTGTTAATGAACTGAAAATAAAATAACATGGAGGTATCAGTAATAACGTTATCGTTTTTTCACGAATATTGCACAATCGTTTGTAATAATACTGTAGGTGTGATATTTGTTATCATGATCAATTTATAGTGCAAATATAACCTGATATATATCATTACTATTATTTTTGTGCCGAATTGAAATTGTTTTGAGAATAAACAAATCTGAAATGTAAATGGTATAATTGTTTTTATCAGATTGTAAGTGTAATGCGTAATTTTGTGACGCTAATTTAAGTTTATAATCAGTATTAATATGAACTATATAAAACTGATTTCAATATTTATTTTATTCTTATGATTAATAAATATACGGAGTCATGGAATCCATTTTCTGATTGATGGACTAAGGATTTGAATTATTTCTGATAAAGCTGAGAATAAAAAGAATAATATACGGTATAATCGTTTCTTATAATATTGTGGGGGTGAGTTTTCTTTTCATATTATTAATAATGGTTTATTATATTCAAATGTTATCTGAATAATAATATTTGAAAACACACACATAAAAAGTATTGGAACGTATAATTTTCTAATTTCCTGGATGGAGTATAAAAATGTTTGTATGGGACTGAAAGTAGATAAAAATGGTAGATTAATTGTTTTCAGCGTTTACTAAGACTCTGAATCTTGTTTTAGTAAACTTATACTCAGTTACGATTATAAAATATATAATTAAAGTATTATTTCGTTTACTCATTTAAATTTCGTTTAGGGTTGAGGTGAATGAGACGCCTTTGGCAAGAAAATATATGTTATGCTAAGTTTAAATAATTATCCCTTTTTTATATTAAAAGCAATGGAAGTAATATTTTCCCTTTGAGATATCTATATTCTTACACATCTGTTAATGTAAAAAAAATTCTGTTCCATAAGTAATTATTAATGAACAATAAAAATCATTAAGCATGTGTGCATTAATAAATCGTGTTCTCTTATCATTAAATACATCTTTCATCAATTCCATTGCTTTTATAACTTTGAAAATTTTCTGAATATCCTTATTTTTTTGTACAAAATTTTTTGAAATACCTAAAATTTGTGATTGTTGATTAGAAAAAAAATTGCATTAACTATACAGGAATTAACGTAACTTTTTAAAATGGGTATGGGAAGAACTATGGATAAAGTGGATTCTGAGGATAATTTATCCGTGTATATATATAATGCGAAGTATTTTAAGGTCCCCGCAGCCTTATTTTTTGTAGGTAATCTCGCCTATATTGCCAAATGTTTTGGACATAACGAAAACGACAGCACCACCACTTTCCAACTGCTAAACAGTGATTTAAAAATGAACTTGTTTATTTGTATAGGAAAATTAATTATTTTTATAAGTTCATCACAAACAATTAGACAATAACAATTTTGTTTTTTCATACAATTCTTTACACATTTTTTTTTCTTGCTTTTCAACTCTTTCAATATAAAAGTAAATAATTTAAAATATTTTTTCATCTTAGTGATAAATTATACCACAAAATTAAAAGTTTTAGTATTTTATTTAATAATTGCATACACACGCATGCCTATTTTTTGTTTGTTAATAATTTTGAATGAAGTTTTTTCTAAAAATGTTGATTCTCAAAATATATTACTATGTGATAACAATTGATTATATGATTAAAATATATTACATTGTTTATGAATTGGGTGGTAAATTTGAGAATATTGTATTTCTTAAACTGCGTCTTAAGAAATGATTTTATAAAAAAATCAACATGTTAAGATTTTTTTCCTTTTTATGACTATAATTACATTTAGATTCCATATGTGTAATTTGATAATTTATCGTTTGTTTAAATTTTAATATCTGAGCAGAATACTATTGTCCATTTAAATATTTTATCGTTCATTTTAATTTTAAAATATGACTTAATAATTTGATTTTTATCGTAGAATTGTTTGCTTTTATATAATTTCTTTGTCTAAAGTGTGCATTATCTTACTACTTTAGAAGCTCGTATGTTTTGAGTGTATGGAGAAGATGGCGATGAAATAAACAGTAATGTGAAATTCATGTAAATAATGAATTTATTTTATAATTTTTTAAGAGTTCATAATTCAAGACAGTTATATCTTACGGGTAATGGTATTGCCAGATTTATAAAGCAAACAAAAAACGCTTTTTAGAATTCAACAAAGGCTTCCTAAATAAATTCAATTTGTGTAAACAAGATTAAAGTAACTGACAGTGCTGTTATTTTTTAAAAAAAGTGATTTTTTCCGCTTTTTTTTTAAACCGTTGCTATTAGACATTAATACATCATTGTTATTCAGCGCCAGCTCGTCAAAATTAATCGCCAAGGCCATCAGATTTGGTGCCAAGATGGAGATCTTGGTTATAAACGATTAACTCTTTTAACTCCATCAGTTCTCTTTTAGAGAAGGGAATAGAGAAAGGAAAAAAATGTCAATACTGAACAAAGTTGCTTACTATAATTAATCTACGTAATCAAATAGCTGAAGTACTTTAGGCATGTTTGGCGATATAATTTGTCATCTAATTTGCCAAGTTTGTTGAAAGGCTCACGAACTTACGACAAGTTTCGTAAATACATGAGTGCATGCTTGAATCGATCACAATGTTTATTTAAACATGTTGAGATAAAACAAACTCTTTCACATTCATGTCGTAAAATTTATGATCTTTTTTTGTTAATTATAATATTTCATTATTACTTCGTTAAACATGAACTATTATTAATTTTTAGTTATTTAGTTCAAAATTTTGGATTTAATATTTTCATTTTAGAGTGACTGATACATTTGTTGCCAGGGTCATGTTTAACAATTTTCGGCTTCCGGGTGCAAATATGATGTGAACTGGTGTTGGTAAAAAATGTATTTAATTAAAGAACTTTTAATACATAATTGGATCATATGTATTTATTTAAATCTGATTGGTATTAAAAACAAATGAATAATATTAACATAAAAGAAAAACAAAATTAATGTATATATATTTCATTTTTCTTGCTTAAGTTTAAACATACTTATCCGTTATTTTACTTGCATTTATGTCTGCTAATAAATTATTTTCAATCGAGAGCAACCTTAGGTTAGATTTTCATTCTTTTGTGGACATTAATTTATTTTTTTACTGTTTAAGTTTTGAAAAGCTGTGACACCTCGGTTTCATTATTAAAGATTGAAGCCATCGAAACTCAATAAAAATTCAATCAAGAAAGCGACACTTAAGAAAATCAAACTCATCTTATTCTATTATCAGAATGCCCCTAAAATCAATTACTATTACGAATGCGGAGTAAATTTTTTCTCGCTTCCTCAACTGAAATTGAACTGAAAGTTCTACTTATCTCAATAACACTACTTAAAAGTTCTACTTATCTCAGTAACACTACTTGAAGTTCTACTTATCTAACAATAACTTCAAAAGTGGATCCAACTCCAGTCTCAACTATCCACCAACCTATTAATCTTCTGGAAAACCGATGTTGTGTGCACAAAATATTCTCCAAGCTTCAAACTCTTCCAATCTCTCTATTTGAACTATCTGTGTAATTATTTTCCTATTTATTACAATATACAGTAATGCTAATTTACATGCCTTGGTTTATTCACACAAGTAGAGGTGCTCAAATTAAATAATATCACATAGAATCCCACAAGGTTATTTGAAGGGAAATAAGCTTGAGGGTCCTTTTCTAAACTACATACAGATTCTACAATTGTTATCAGTATAGTTTTATCTGAAAGGGGGCTCTTGGATTCCGTCTGATTAGTATTATAGCTAATATGACTATACACCGTTTTGAACAGAAAATCCCATTTTTAGGTAGCCCATCCCATTCTCCTGAAATACAGTTTCGGAACGTTGAAATGATGCGTTTTTAGAAAGGAAAGCAACCCGCTGTAACAATTTTTTTTAAAAAAAAGCGTGGAAAAAAAATCCAATTACCTGGGAATAAATCCAAATAGATGCATTAATTGAAAGGGGATTTATTATTTGTTACCAAGATTCAGAAGTATTTTGTGAGTATATTCACTTATTTCGAGCTGCATTACACTGCATATTATGACCGAATGGAACTTTAGGATTACTTTAACCAAACTGTTGTGTGGAATTGTTTAAACACTTTCACTTAAAGAAATCATGCGAATTTTTATGTGTATATTTTACATAATATATCCATTGAAACGGTCTTTTCTCTTAAGAATAAGTTGAGGAGTAACGAAAAAACACAGTTGGAGGTCGCAATACTTGAAGCACTGCTATTATCGGAGTAAATTTTAAGAAATTCCACCAAGAATTTCATTTTTGTTTGAAATAAACGCCATATATAATTAAGCTAACTTGTTTTTCAGAAAAATATAAAACGACATAAATTATTTTAATGTTTGTAATCTTGTTCTTTTCATTGATCAATAAAGAACATGAAGAAATATATGTTATATTGAATACACATATTATTACCTAAAAATCAGTAAATGTCCTGTTTTGAGAAAAAAAATAAATGGTGATGTTAATAATTACTCTTATTATTTTTAATAGCTGAATTTGCCACCAAGAATTTGCCTCTTTAATAATGTTTAACAAAGGAAAATACCATCTTCACGACGAGATTTTAAATGCTGCAAGAAAAAGCCATCTTTTTTTACACAGCTAATTTACCCATGACATGAATTAGGATTGCTCATCATTTTGCCACAGCCCTTTAGACTTAAATTGGTTTGTTGAAGTCCAATCTTTTTAGAAAGGGTCTATGTACATCTCAATGGTTCAATGATGAATTAGTTCAAAGAAGTCTCAAGAATTAGTTCAAAAGTACAACCTGTTCTTTTGAACTAATTCATCTAAAAGAGTTAAACCTCTTTCTTAGTGTTCCTCCAGTATGCTGTACCAAACTATTTCTGCTTTCTGACAGAGCAAGAAACTCCGCGTGCAACTCTTTTGTTCTTTCCATTCGGGGCTCCCAGTTCTTTCCATTCGGGGCTCCCAGTTCTTTTTTATGAAATCTCTTCATTCTCATCTAATCAGTGTTCCCAGTTTTGTTCCTCATTTTCTATTCATTTTATCCGTTTATGTTCTTAAATCTTGTTTTTCTCTCGTTATTCGTTCACATATACTCTGATATTCTCTTTTAACTGTCACTACTTTTTTTAAAGTATGACTCTTGCTCTGTGTAACGATCCTTTAAAATTAAAAAAATAATTTCATTTACTTAATTGTATACTAATAATGAATGTATAAAATAATCATATCTTTATATATATATATATAACTTCAATAGTGTTAAATGCATTTGAAAAACATTTGAGGTTGTGTTCGAGGAATCTAAAAACAGTTCTTTAAAAATGAACAGGAAGGAATAGTGCATCTGTAAGAACTGATATTCATATTCCTCGATCTGCTATAAAAAGTTACGAGTTCATTTAACTTTTAGATTACCATTTTTTTTATTTAAAAACTCGAATGCCAGTGTGTGTATGTGTAAAGAAACAAAATTACGCATAATGTTTTTGTATGCTATAGGTTATTTATTTTTCTTTGCTGATTCATGTAAATATTTGGACTGAGCCATTGGGAAAAAAATTTAATGTTAGATAGAATTTAACAAAAGGGCATATATATACTGGGAATTTAACAAATGGGCATATACGTACTGAGAATTAAACAAATGGGCATATATATACTGAGAATTTAACATCTGGGTGCTGCTATATTCGTAATGTTATCGTTATAAAATTTGGGGGGGGGGATCTTTTAAATCTATTTGGTAATTTTTATGAGCGTAATAATTTGAAACCATCGATATTGTGTATTTGAAGAGTAATATTTCTCCGAAATCTTTTGTTTTTCGGATAGCTCTATGTGAAATGAGAGTTCATGAAGTATTATGCGGTTTTCGAAAGAAATGCTGAATTAAAGTTTTTAAGTGATGTTCTGTAAAAGGTTTTTAAGCAAAACAATTGCATATACTTGTTTTATAAAATTATTTTTAGTTTTATTCGCCTCGAAAGGTCGAAGAAAAAAAATGCATTTCATCGTTGCAAAAAGAAATGCAATACTAAGGCATTGAAGAAGTGTTTACGTTAGTAGCTTTTTCAGCTTTTATGTGACATCAAGCAAAATATAATTTCATGGCTCATTTTTACTCAGAAGGGTCAATTACATGACGTAAACATTTTAAACTGATAAGTTATTCATTATTTCTTTTTTTTTTTATGATATTCAAAAATAATCAAATACAAAATATGATCTTGAATTAAAATATCTTTTATTACATGATTGAATTGTTAAGCATATTTTTATTGCGAAAAGTCATAGTTATTTCTTATGTATGGTTATACTAATTATAAAAATAAGCATTCATGAAATTAAATAATTAAATATTTATTTTGAAGAGTAACTTAGATGTTTTTTAAAAATAATTTAAATATTTAATTTAAAAAATTACTCTGCATTAATTTTAAAAGTTTTAATTCTCACAAACTTCAGAGAGTAGAGATAATCACTTGGAGCAAGTCTATGTAAATTTTAATCACATTAGAGTTATACTTCCGTTGATATAGAGGAAGGATTTTAACCATGGACTTTTTTGCTATCATTAAATTAATAAGTGGCTTTTAGAAAGTTCATGAATGAGGTACGATTTCAAGGGATGTACAATTTGCTGATGCTCTTTATTTTTATTAAAACATTTTAATCTCCTTTTCTTATAAATGACACAAGCAGTAAGTTGAAGTAATGTTACTTGTACCTGTTTCAAAATTTAATATTAGAACTAAAGTGTTTTTAATGATAAATAATGAATAGTCTTCACACACAGGGATTTATTCTTATAAATAAAATTTTATTTAAAATTGTTATTATTATTAATACATGCTTAGAAAGATATACATGTATATCTCTCCACATATTTTGGATAAGGTATTTTTTTTTATAATTTTAAGTATCTTGACTGTAGCTTTATTAATTTTTTTTCGTGTTTTTTTCATTTTATATATATTTATATATCACTCTGGCTTACACACATAGCGCATAATCTCTGGAACAATTATTGATTTGTTTCTAAAAGCATTGTTTCCTGAAATTGGGCTGTTTTGAAGGTTAAGGAGTAACATATAAAAACGAGGGTTAAAATATTATATACAGTACTGATTGGCGATTATTGCACATTTTTTCGTTTACTTTTAATATGGATCGCCAAACTATTTTAAGGGTTACCAAAAAACGTTTTTCTGGAATAAAATCGTTTTCGCGATCAAAAAGCTGCCAAATTTGGTGTGTACCGTATGTTACATTTTAACCGAAAAATGTAAGTTGCGGTTTTTGATTCGTACTTCATTTGCAAAGGGATCTTCATAACAAAGAAGTTTTAAAACCATGACAAGAAGAATTATTGAATGCAATCTAATGAAACAGTACTCAATCCTAATTATTATCGATTGAGTTCAAATATGGTCAAAATTCTGTGATCACATTTCATATCGTTTCCAATTATACTTTTAATCGTGATTTGACTACTTGATTTATTTTATAAAATTTTCAATAATGTAGTTATAGTAAATAATCGAATTATGCGTATTACAATTTTATTGTCATTCTTACTTATTTTCAGCTAACTGCTGTAAATTTAGAAAGAGAATTTTATTATTCCTTAAATGTTTATGTAGTTACTGGCACTTTCTTTTTGTGAAGCCTTCAATTTAGTAACTTTGAGGCGAAACATTTACAATGCTGATTAAATTGCTACAATTACTTTAAATTGTAAACATTGCCAGTTGATTATGATGCAGAAGTAAAAAGTACTGTTTTTCCTTTCTTACATATTCCTTTTTTAGTAATTCTTTTTGAGTGATTTTTATGTTTCCAGTTGCTGTATAACGAGCGTTCTTAAAGCCATAATTTTCTTCTTTATTGCATATTTAAATGTCATTTGTAAAATTTATTTGAATAGTACGCGCAATTTATAAACAAAGAGACTGAGAATAATACGTTATTTAATTTCAAACAATAAAAATAATGATTTTTTTTTCCCCTTCTTACGGGCGACCTTGCGTCATTTGATATTAAAAAAAAATTCGAATTTCCTTATGTATCATTAAATAGTTACATTCTTTAATATTCGTAAAGTTTGGATTTAAATGTCAATATAGACAACAATCTGCTTTTTATTTTCCTTTTACCTTCGATTATTCTTTCAAAAAGTTACCGATGTATTTCTTTGTTACTTTGATAAAAATCAAACTATTGCGTAAATTACATGTATATTTATGTACAAATTCTCATGTAAGTGGATTAATTTTTCCGGGAAATTTTTATTCTGCAGAACAGTATGAAAATAAGGATGAATTGTCATTTAATTTCAGGAAAACAAAGAAATAAATATTTATCCTTATTTGTATTTGGACTGATGACTAAGATTTTTATCTTTCCTTTTTTTTTTTTTTTTTGCCTAATTTTATGCTGACAAATTCAGTTTTTTTTCACATACTGTACATTGACATCATTTGTGATAGTCACTTTTTTAGCATTTTCGGATCATTAATTGCTGTGTATTCTTTCATTTTGCAATATTGAAATAAGTATATGTAAATATAAGTAAGTGTATATATTGTGTGTTCAGCTACATCAAAAGAAACTGGAAACTTTTCGAATGAATCATGTTGAATGCTGAAAATGAAAAAAAAAAAAAAAAATTCTTTTATATATTTTCAAAAGTTTATTCTGTGAATATCCGCTGAATTTGGGATTTGGGATATTTTTATGCATTTCTTTAATAGTATTTTAAGTATAAATAGTATATTTTCAGGTGCGCGCCTTATCGTTTATATTCGCTATTTCAACAGTATGAAAGAAGAATTCAAATTCAATTAAAAAACACTTTAAAATCACATTTTTTAATAAAAAAATTTCAAGTTTGATAATTAATTATGTTTAATTGTAGTTAGTGAAAATATAATTAAGAATCTGTAAAAATTCTGTTGTAATAAATTCAAACTTAACGCAACTAAAATGACATGAGTTAATTAAAACCGTCATTCATCCTTTTTAAAAAATATCACGTGCTGGGTAGAAATTTTGCTCAGATATTTATACTACGTTTTTATTTACTAATTAATTCAATAATCCACTTTGTTTTTTTTCCCTCGCTATTTGTTTATAAAAATGTACATAATCAAACTTCACTATCAGTTTTTTCTTCCTGCAGTTGATTATACTCATTTAAAATACAAAATCACGAGTTAAAAGTATTTTAATTTGATATCGATTATGATTTCCAGTATCATAATTTTTTATAACAATTATTATTATATTAATTTTATAATAGTATTGTCATTAATTATTTAATTTTATTTTTAGTGGGAGTTTTCATTTACTAATTACTTCATTAATTTACTTTATTTTTTTTTACTTGATGTTTAATCATAAAAATGTGCATAATCGAATTTCTCATCGAATCATTTTCTCTCTCCTACAGCTGATTTTATTCTTATTTAAAATATAGAATTCTCGAATTAGAAGTATTTGAAATAGATATGTATTTTATAATTATCTTTCTCTTCGTTATTTCATTCGTTATTAAACTAACTTTTTTTTAACTTGTTGGTTTTTTCACGGTGCGATAATCTTTTCATAAATGATTGTCCTTTTATAATTAATATATTTAATAAGGAAACTTGTCATAGTTTATAAGATAGTTTCATCCTTCTTATGTAATTGTAAATTTGATATGAAAAAACCCTGTACATGTGTGTTACTTTTTGTACGCATTTATCTAATTTCAGTTAGTTTTCCGAAATGTATCTCAAAAATTTGGATTTTAATTCTTTCAAATGATTTTTTTTATTATTTTCCAAAAGTGTACAAAGTTGGATTTGAAAGTTTTTGTTCCTGCTCAGAAATATTTGTTGTTTAGAATACCTAAATAAATTCCAATTTCAACGCATTGTTTTTTAAAACAATACACGAACATAGTCTTGTGATTTATCTAGACAAATAATCAGAAATTAACACAAAATAGCAAATAAATTATTTAAAAAAAAAAATCGTTATTTGTGGCATAGCTTATGAATTATTCATTTTTTTTTGTAAAATTGCACGAATAGCGTATGAATATGTTAATGAAATTTTTAAAAATAAGAAAACGGAAGATAATTCGAAAATCGAATCGGTCCTTTGCATCGTTTTATGATAAATCAGAATTACAAATCACTCTCTTAAAATCAATCGGGAGAAGAATAGGAAAAAATAAAAAATCGTTTATTTTTAATTGCCATCTAGCGGAAGCTAAAATTAAGTACAAGAAAAACACTTGACTTCAGAAATTTTATTTTTAAAACTCTCGGACTTGAGGTAAAAATTCTAAAAGTACACGCTCAAATGCCCTTGTTAAATTTAGTTTCTAAATTAAAGCTTAAACAAATCAAACTTTTTTTTTTTTCCTTGGGAAAAAATGTTTTTTGGTTTATTTTGTTTAGACACGCGCTGTGTGACCATCCAATGCATTTAAAATCTTCTAAATCTCGAGAGATACCGTAGTAATGCGGAGAAATAATGTTGGATGGATACAGGAAGAAGAAAAAAAAATATTTAGTGGGAAATACGAGGCTCTACACTTACTAAATTCTCAACTTTTTCGCCTTTTTAAAACTTTGGCAAGCGTGTAATTACACCTTGGTCCTTTTATTTACGTAAATGGAACAAAACATACAACAAACAGCTAAACCAAAAACCAAAAATGTTTCCCCGAACCCCTTGTTTTCTTTTATACCAAACCTTTGCAAAAGTAATTTTTTTTCTTTCTTTCTATCTTTTTAATTCTTGTCTTTTTACTGTAATTTTTTAAATCTATATCTCTTCGCAATGGAGTGAACATGCTAGGAGAAGTAGGGGGGAAGAGCGTAACGGACGAATCCAATTGCTGGTGTCACTGTGTGATAGAATGGTCCCATGGGGGTGCAAGGGGGGAGGGCAATGACATAAGTGGCCGTGTAGAAAGATAATTGTGTCTAGGAGGCGGAGGTAGAGGAGAGAAAAACGGATTGAGAGAACAAATTTTGGGAATAGAGTCTGTCAGATTGAGGTCGAAATGATAGAGGATTGGAAGTGCGGTACGGGAGGAGAACCAACGGGACTCCTCTTAGCAAAATGATTTGCCAAATTTTAGTTTTGTTGTCGGCAGAGTAAACATAAAGTTTGTTTGTTTTTTTGCAGTCTGTAAACTTAATCTTAACTGTATTTAAAGGTCCAAAGCATTTAAATGATTTGAGAGCAATGAGGATATTTAAATGTTAGCGGAAAGTTTGATATGCAGTTAACGCAGAATTTTGATTATATGTTTCTTTTTATTTTGAATACTCTTGCTAATTCGGAAAAAGGGCAAGTTATTTTTTTTTAAAAAAAAAAAAAAAAAAAAAAAAGTCAAAGAAATGCTATTATGTGATACATAAAACCAAATAGGTGTAAAATATGTTGTGTTTATGTTATATTTTATTGACAATTTTCTAAAACTAAAATAAAACAGAAATGTGAAGTTAATTTTCATTGAATTTAACGGTGACTGTGATGATATTCAATAAATGGTAAAATTACAAATTCTGAAGATTTACTTAAATTCATCTAACGCTAAAATTATATCACAGAAACGAACCCTTTTTTTTAAATTCAGGGCGATTTCTAACAAACTTGACGTCTGTTACTGTATTAAAGGTTCCAGAATGTGTAGAATACTTAGAATACTTTTTTTTTGCGTATAAACTTCTGAATACTTTTATACCACGGATTTTATTAGAAATTCTAAATTATACGAATGTAACGAAGGAAACATCTGCCACTTTTACAGAATAAAATCTATTAAGATGAAACTACCTCTAAGAATTATTTTAGTACTTCATATAGCTTTAGTAATCAAAATGGCAATGTAACTTTAGTTATTTTTGTTGAACTTTTTATTTTGATTTATCTAAATTTTATCCCTTCGTTCCACACAACAGCATAATCGTTGGAGGTAAGCAACAAACCTTATCGCATGTTATTACTGATTCGAGGATTCTAATCCTTTGCAACCAAGCGTTTGGGATTGGTTGTCACTGAGTTAACGTGATTCTCGGCTTCTGTTTCTAGTTTACCTCTCTGATATCCAATCGAATTCTTTTAGAAGACACCAGCTTGTGTCTTATCAGGTATGTTCAGCTGTCGACTTGTAAACTTAGATGAGCTTGACAAGTGCGCTTTGCATGAATTTCATCTGGTGTCCACACGGATGCGTTTGTATCCTAATTGACCCATTTCACCATGCTTTTCTGATCTTTGCCGGCTGTTTATCGTTGCTAAACTAATAAGCGTTGCATAGAATAAGCTCTGTTTTTAAAGCATGTTTATTGTCTTACAGGTAATTGACTCAAAAATTTGATTGGAAATTTGATATTAACCTTGAAACGGATAAAATGACTGTTTGCCAAATGTTAAAAGATTTTTTAACTGATTGAAATATTGATTGAATTTTATTAATGAGCACTTGTCATTTTGTTTCATATTGTATAGGTATATTTTAGCTCAAGAAAACATGAGATATGAATCAACCTGATACTGTGCAGGTATTTGTCTTTCTTGCGCATTAAAAATTTTGCTTTTAAAATTTAATTTCTTTTTATTTGTTCGTGACCAATGGTTAGTGGTCTTAGCTGGTTAGTGACCAACTGCTATTTTTGTCTTTTAATGAACAGGTGTATATTTAACACAAATCAACTCGATATACTGTGTAAATATTTGTCTACGTAAGATTGGACATTAAATGTTTGGTTTTTAAAAGTAGAATTTCTCTTCATGCTTCCGATGCATTAAATTAAAATTTAAATAAGAATTGAGCATTTTTTTTAAAGAAGTAATGCTCAGTGTTAATCAACATTATAACAAAAGAAAAGTAAATGACAACAAATAATCCAAAATTCAACGGATTTTTAAGAACAAATACGATGCCGCTCACTTCATCACGCTATTAGGCAAAATTGAAATTAATATTAATGGTGCCAAAAAGGAACTCAGTTAGGGTGTTAATGGATTAATTTATTAACTTCAAGAAATTTAAAATATCGTAAAATTCTACTTGCAAGTTTCTCAGTTGTGTGGTTTATAAAATGGTTCCCCGAATGTTAAATGAGTGTTTCAAAAACATTTAATGATAAAACATTTTCTCCTCTAAAATTTTAAAACTTTTTGTTCCAAACGATAGATAACGTTTTCCCATTTGTTAAAAAATATTGTTATTATTTTGAAAATTGTGGGTTATTAAATACAATTACGGAAAAAATTGAGTTGTATGCACCAAAATTTTTGTGCATTTCGATTTCCCACGTATTAAAACCCTTAAATCCTATATGTTTTACAATTCCCTCTCAAATATTCAGGAAATAATAAATTTGAATTTACGATTTGATATCTTGTAAATTTTCGGGGCCATTTGAAAGTTTATAAATCTTAATTACGGTCCAACCATAACGCGGTGTTAAAGAAATGGTGAAAATGATATGAATTGTTTGCTTAGAATAACTATAGTACAAGTATATGGCCCCCTAAGAGTTTTTCTGAATATTTCTGGAACTAGTGATTGAATTGGAATGAAATTTGGAACAGAAGCTATAGTGACTATTCTCTAACTAATTCTGCAAAATTCGCGGATTCTACGATGGAGAAAATCATTTTTATAGGTAAAATAATTATTCCATGAGCACCATAATTTAACAATGATACCAATTTTGTCCAACTGCGATGAAAATTGCGAAAATTTATTCAGGATGTCCCATACCTTTTTAAAAAGTGGGGTGATTGTACAACATATCAAAATACAGTTATCTCTCTATCAATAAGTGAGATCGGGAATTACAAAAACATTTATGGACGACAAAAAATAACGGGGGTGAGGAGTATAAAAGAGATAGACACACACGCAAAATATATAATTTAGCTGCAAGTTGGTACGTTTTTAACTCTCTTTGAAGGAATTGGGGCAGATATATTAAAATTGTGCTTTAGTTTTAATACTTATATGAAATTTTAATGAATACAAGTACTATGCAATAATGACTTTCATCAAAGGAGCAATATTACACAGGTGTTACAATTAATTAGTAGTATTTAGAGAAATAAAAATATACTATCAATGATATTTTTGTTAAAAAAAATGTATGACCTGTTTAAAATGAACAGCAAAAAAATATAATTTGCCAAAATTCAATTAGTGAGTGCTGTGCGGTTTTTCGAACGGCATGCTGCGACGTACGAGCCTAACAACCATGCTGCAATGCATGGCATTGAATTTCGTGCATACTTCCCCTAAGAAAATTTTTATTTAAAAAAGAATTCGAAGCAAAAGTAATTTGGAGATGAGGCGAGAGGATATGTACAAATGTTTTGTTTTTGATTAATTTTGGGTGGCTAAAATGGAATAAAAATTTAATTTCTTCTTTAATTAAAAAAAAAAATAATTTCTTAGTTTAATTTTTTTAAAAAATTTAAATTTCTTTATGAATTTATAGTGGGAAGGGGGCGTGGTCTCTCTCCGCCCTTGTTACTCCTCAATCTATATCAGTTGCTGCAGGCCAGATATAATCTCAATGTGTAAGATGAAAACATAAATTCAATGAAAATTATGGAAATAAATTTTAGTTACATTTAAAAATGTGTATTTTGTTGACAGTAGATTTTTAAAATGACTATTGTCATAATTTTTCAATCCCAGTAATAGGTAAATTGAAATTTGAGAATATAGATCAATGTACGCAGATAAGAGTAATTTCTTTTTAAGTTCATGAAGTTTTAAAAAAATGGACATATCTGAAGATTTTTACTGAACTATTAATTCCATTCCAGAAAACTTTTGTTTTCCTTTTAAAATGTATTTTTCCCCAAAAAATCTCACTGATGATGTGTTCTTAATAATTATTGTACTTATTACTTTTAAGAAATTTTATTTGAGTGCTCTTAGTTACTTTTCTTTCCTGTAGGCTGTTGCAAAATCATTACGTCAGATGGCGCAGCAAGCGCTGACGTAACTGTTTTGATAACAGAGGCAAACGCGTAAAGAACGATGCATACTAAAAATTTTAAAAAGTATGATTGTTAATAAATTGTTATTTGAATTTTACTATATTTTTTTTTATTTTTACCCCCTTTTCATTTCTCCATTCATAATATTTGGGTTAGGTAATAGTTAAAACAATTGGAAAAGAACTTTCTGTTATTATTTTATTGGTTTTTCTTTAATTTCTAGAATATAGCGGTTATTACGTATTTCCTGTTCGAAGTTTGTTTTTATTTTAGTTTGTTGCTCACTTCCCTTTGCGATTTTGTTGTTATATATTTACTAATTTCTCCCACCGTTCGATTTTAGTTGACTAAAACATTTTTCAACATTTCCACTGTAGGACATTTTTCAAAATGTGTCTGTTAGTAGCATTCATGGTAATTAATACGAACGCATTGGAACAAAAAAAAAATTACGTTAAATCGGAGACAAAGAAAATGTGAAACATCTAAAAGGCGTCTAGGGAGGGTAGAGCCAAATGACCAAACGATTTTTCTCCACGCGTTGTTCGCTGCCAAGCGATAACTGATGGTAGGTCCCGTGTAACCGAAAATAGAAGCATTTGTCTCTTCACTCCGATAGCCCGCCCTACGTTTATTTTTCAACGCAAGTTTCACTGTTTACAACTTTGAGTGAGCAACGGGTTTTCTGTCCTTTTCTGCTTTTAGGATTTTATCTCAGCTTTCCTTTTTGTACTTTTTTCTCTCTTTATTTTTTAGTTATTTATTTTTTTCATCTTACCAAGCGCTTTTGCTATGTTTGTGTAAGATGGATATTGTTTCCTACAAATTCGCCTGTTGTGATATTTTTAGGTTAATTTCCGCCAAAGATAGAAAACATGTTATGACGCCATTCGAATTAGAATGTAGTGTGGTAGCTATCTTTGCAAATGCATTAATTTGACTAGTTTTGTACGAGTTTGTTAAAATTATGGTTAGTTTTTGAATTGGAAAAAAGTTCCATCTTTTCAACTTTCATAGAAGTACCGCGTTGTTGTAAATTTCGGGAAGACATCAAGATATTTAATACATTGAAAAGATTCTTTTGTGTTTAAGTTAAAGCTTTACTGTTAATCTCCGGCAAAATTGGATTTTTTTTTACAGTTTACTACACATTAACTCTATTCATTCAGTTATGTTCCCGCTAAATTTACTCACAAGTTAGAGAGTATTTTTTATTTAAAATATTTATCATTAATATGCTATTCGTTACATTTCTACTCAATAATTTTGCTCATTCGCTGAACTACTCACCCATTAATTTTTTCTATTACTTGGCTATTACTTGCAAGATTACTTGCTATTACTTGCTATTACTTGGCTATTACTTGCAAGATTTATTCATTCATAATACTTCTATTCACTGTTGTAGTCATAGATGAATTCCTTCCCACGTCAACATTGCTCGCTGACACTTTGGCAAAACATGGCATTGTTCATCACCCAAATCCTCTGGCCCATCTGAATTATGCAGAGCTGCATTCCACTTGTAATAGTAATAAGTGGCCAACTATTTCTCCTGTTCACCACTGGTGTGAGGCTAAACGCCTATGGTTCTCTTTCTGTTTGGAGTACCAGAAAAGAGCAAATTGCTATTACCCATTTCCGCAGTGGACACCTTAGAAGTTTATCTTACCATAATAATAACAGAATTTTCTTGACCTGCACTTTGTGCTCTGGCTGCCAGGCTTCTCCGGAACACATTCTTGAGTGCCTGAATCTCACAAAACTGGATCTTTATGAAAACCCTCGATTGGTTATTGACTTTCTGAGAATGAACGATATAATGGGCTTGATCTAGCTTGGCTAGGCACGGAGATGAGCAACTACAACACTTCTATTCATTAATTTTCCTGTGGCCGTAGTAACCGAGTGCCCATTGTTGCACTCTCACATGAGCGTCGTTTACGCCGAGTTTGGGGCTCGAGTCTTGAAGCCACTAAAGACCTACCGAGTAACGGAACTGATGTACGTTAAATCCATCGAGGCTCCAAATCCTCCCGTTTTGGAGAGGAGGGTGTTAACTGAGGTGTCATCCTTCGTTATTTAACCGAGAATATCTCTGAGAAGATTGTATGCAAGGTTTGTCCAATAAATATCGGGACTGAAGTCATAAAAAGAAATTTATTGAAGATTTATTTACATAGAAGTAATATTTTCAAAATATGATCTCTTACGTCAAAACACCGCTTCCAGCGTTTTTTCCAGTTTTCATACATACGTTAGAAGTCGGGAACCCTAATGCTGTTCAAGCACCTCTTTTAACTGTATCAGTAGTCTCAAAAACGATGTTTTTTTTTTTTTTTTTAAATTTCATAATACAAAAAGAAATCAGAGGTAACCCAGACCTGGAATGTAGAATGTTTAGGGTAGCATTGCGATGTTGTGTGTTTGGCCTGTACTTTCCTTTTCATTCACAACGTGTGACTAAACACGTAGTCGTATTAGGACATTCAGGTATCACGAATTTCCTTTCGGATGTGTTCAACTGTAATTCTGAAACGTTCGAGTACTTCTGCATGAAATTTACTGTTAACTGCTTGTCTCGCAAATACAAACTCCTTACGAATCACA
Organism: Nephila pilipes; assembly: GCA_019974015.1. Taxonomy (NCBI): domain Eukaryota; kingdom Metazoa; phylum Arthropoda; class Arachnida; order Araneae; family Nephilidae; genus Nephila; species Nephila pilipes. Next base: position 164,963 of record BMAW01060994.1, read on the forward strand.
TCTTTCTTATCGAAGATGACAAGAGCATCGACTGTTTCTCTACCGTATTCGAGTTTTTTTTTTTGTGTGTGTGTGTGTCCCCAAACATACGCGTTCTGGACACGATTTCGTCTTTGTAAATCTGAATCATATCTAAAGTTTCTGTGGCAGATTTGTTCAGTTCAATGCAAAATTTGATGGCACAACACTGCTCGATGTCTTGCCGCAGTTTCAATCTCGACGTACGAACTAAACACACTTTCACATTGCGCGAGATCTACTCTCTCCAACGTCTCTGATACAACTGACACGGGTCTTCTAGTTTACATCATCTTCCCCGCTACCCCATTATACCCATAGAGACCAGGGTGCATCCCTTCCCATTGGGTGGGAAAAGTAAGCCCCGATAGTTATTGGACAAACCATGTGCATGTACAGCTGTGATGAGCTATTATAAAAATACTTCCAGACAATGTCGTATGGCGGCAAAATAAATAAATATTACCATTGACATGATAATTTCTTTCACAAAGGTTCTAATATCAAGCAACCCTTTATATTGAGAAAAGAAATAATTTATGGTGTATTGTCTATGCCAAATATTTTAAATTCCGTGGTTATGTTAGCTGAACAATTAATATTATGATCATTGTTTTTAATGTAAACTTTATTATCAACCCATTCGTTATGCATTTAAAGAAATTATGCCGTAAGAGAAGTTATAATATATAGAAGTTATAATATTTATTCTAGCGAATTCACTATGAGCGCCAATAATATAAAGTTTAATACGGGCTTGTGAAGGTTTCTTGTATGATTTATTTCTGCATATTATTCTTTTTTTACTTCCTTTATCTTTAGTGTGCATTTTGAATGAATAAATAAATCTGAAATTGCTTTGATACAAAAACTATTTCATAATAATAATAATAAATGCATTTAGATTTAATAATTCCCATTTCAATAAATTATATATTTCTTGTATTGCGTAAAAAATCTGCCATGTAAAAACCCGAAAATCCCATTCTTTAATTTCTCCTTCATATATTATTAGTTTTATTTTTATTATTTTGAATGTGGTTCATTTGTTTTTAGATAGATGGCGCTGTGCAAACAAGTTTGTACTAAATATTCCGCATTCTGAAACTAACACTTTTCACGAACCCCTTATATATTAATCATTCCATTACTTATAATGCCCTTTAAAATAACAATACCCAATTTCCCACTCATTATATTACTTGTTTTATTTATATAATTTTGTGTGTGGTTTATTCGTTTTGCAATAGATGGCTCTGTGCTAACAAGTTTGTCCTAAATTTTTTCCGTATTCTGGAATTAACATTTATATACGTTCTATATATTTTACGATATGTGATACTTAATTGCTTTGCTTTTAAAAAGCAGTAGATATCTGCTCTGACCGACTGACTCCTTCTAACCAGATTGAATTCATTAAAAATCAGTTCATATATAAATAGAGCTAATTTTTCTCTGTGAGAATATTACACACGTGAAGACGTACTAAATTATATCATATAAGTACGAAGTATCTAGATATTATTTGTGTCACAGAGAAAATTCATCGTGACGAATTTTCTGCGGATTTAAAAGACATTTTAAAATTTTTTATTACAATTCAGGCTGGACATATTTAGTTATATTATGATATTCGGTCCTTTATCATACAGTTTTATGGAAAGCTATTTTCTGCGGTTTGTGCATTAATTTATTAAGCAGAGATAATATTTAATCATGGTCTAAACTTCGAAAATTTTATATATTAAAGTCACGAATTGTTTGCTCAGAAACTTTTGATCACCTTGTTGTTCGGTTAACCATTCTGCCGTCACGCTTCTGAAATATGATTAATTTCGGTGCTCTTAAATTAACATGGAAATAAATCATATTTCAGAAATTTCAGCATGTTAACTCCAAACTGAATCACAAATTTATTTCAAAATATTATGAACAAAATATACTCGTTTTAACACCATATATTTTCTGAGTTTTCTGGTTTAAAAAAAAAAAATTATGGTCTGAGTTTCCAGTAAAAGCTAAAGTTAGTTTTTTCTATATTGATATTTTAAATCTCGTTTTAAAATATATGTTCGATTAACATGTATTATATGAATATAATAATAAAAGACAAGTAGTTTTTAAATGGCTGTTTGAAATGGAGGGGGAAATCATGCCTTTTAAAATAAAATAAAAAATTAAAACTATTTGATATTCTTATAGAGAATGTTGTGTTGTAAAATATAACCTTTTCCGATTGTATGTATTGGATATAAATTAAATTCTTCTGAAAAATATAGGTTTACTATTTGATCACTAGAAATAAAAAAGAAATGTTGTAGCGCTAATTTTGGCTTGAAAATATTTATTTGAGGTCACAGCAGGGGCTTATTAAAGTGTTTTTCTTTAACGTGATCCTGATTTTTATTCATAGTGCTTAGATGGAAACAATGTTTAAGAAACAATTACATAATTTTTGAAGAGTGGTGGAACCTCGAACCCACACCTATGCGTACGCGTCTGCAATATAGCATATTATTTCAATTAAAAATCATAAACAAAATATGTGAAAAGTAAAGCATTTGTATCATTATTAATTTTATAATAGTAATAAAAAATTGTTAAATATAAGTCGTAGGATGTTACAAAATCTTTAAAATCTCAAGTTAACTTTTTGTGTGTAATTTTGCTTTTTCTAATCCACAATTACCACCAATTCTTTGTTATACTCCTAAAAGATGATATATTGTAGGACACTTGAGTTTTAAAAAAATAAGTAAGTGTTACATGCTCACAAATCATCGCAACTTTCAAATGTTTTAATAATTTATTGTAAAGATTGTATATCAGTTTTTTTTTTTCTTTCAGAAAATTATGTCAAGTAAGTAACAAACGATGTGTATAAAGTATAGTGTAAAAATTTATTTATTTATTTATTAATAACGCTGAATAAAAATTTGGGAAAAAGGAAATCTTTTCTCGGTATGCAGTTTATAATATTAATTTAAAGTGAAACTTTTAATCATATGGTCTTTAAAAAAAAAAAAAAAAAAAAAAAAAAGAATTATTTCATAAATATATAATTTATTAAATCTTAATTTTATAATGTTACGAGTGTTTCATAGTTTATATATAGTTTTAAAAAAAATATTTTTGCTTTTACATGTAATTGGTTATCCCCGACAAAAAGAGATAGCTACTCATTATTATTTTTGGCGAAGCTTTATTGCAAATGATTTAATTCCATTGAACTGTTGTGTTCGCAGTTAAATTCCAACTTTATTTTTGTTATTAAAAAGGAAGTGTAAATATTTCGAAGCAGTTTTTGTTTCCAACTTCTGAACTCATCTACTGAAACCCATTTAAATTCTTCATCACAAATAACATTTGACGAAAGCGATATATTTCCCAAGTATTATGTAAGAACAACTCTGCGTTATGCAATGCAAAAAGCAAAGGAAACGCCTGAATTTCTTCTAGAGCATGGGGCCCCCTTTCGCGTTAAGGATGCGAGAGGCCCCTTTCCTCCCCTCAAAACTAACAAAGCTGGCATCTTGCAGATGCTGCAATGAGGGAAAAAAGGGATACATGTCAGACCCCTCGATAAGGTTTCATTGCTGACCTTGACTCGGGGTTAGTTTATGTACAAGGAAACAAAAAAGAGCATCATAGCTTTGAAATTCACGAAACGTTCTTTTGCGACCCCAGAAAAATGCCACCCACTTGTTCCCCCTTTCCGAATGAAAGGTGTCACTCCAAATCTTATGTGTAATGTTCCATATGCACGAGGATGTCCGGTAGTTGATTAAATTTCAGTCAGTCGAATGGAATATGTATGTTATGAATGATGTGTAAGCATTCAAATTTAAACCTAGGAATAAAATTAAATAAATTCTTAAGACGCTAAGTAAAAGGTTTTCGATCTCGTAAGGTATTCCTGGTGTTTTGCTCTTGAATAAATTTAGAGTAAGTTTGATTTTAGCAAAGTTAAAGTTACATTGCAGCCCCACAAAAGGCTATTGGCTCTGGATATTTTAATCTGGATCCATTGTTAGATGAGGATTCATCAGTTGCTCTTTACTTTCCAAAATCTCCCACCTTGACACATGAAGACTTCAATGACGGAAGACACATGAAATGCACGGAACTCATCATTATTCCATACGGAGTTTTTATAGTCTCAGAATTTTTACAAACTAAGCTATCAAATAACTGCAAAATCATAATGAATTAAAAAAAAAATAGCGTAAATTATTTTCAGAGTATCGAATTTCTAGATTCATTTTCGGTGCAGAATTTATTGTATTAATTCAACAATATACTGCCGTATAAATGTAGAATATACTATGGATTGTATACTATTTATGCACATTGATTTGTGTACTATTTGAATATAATTTAACTGTTGTTATTTTAATATAGGACTTAATAATTACATACAGATGAACTCCGTGCTATTTGCCTGTTTTATGAATGTTACAGCCTAAGGTTTCCTTCTGGGTGGATAATCTTGCATATTATGTCGACTGTGCATCTGGATAAATAAAGATTTTAATTATTTATAATATTAAAAAAATACTTTTTTAACAGCCATAAAACGCTGACTTATAGTGCATGGAAAACTGATTGAGTAAATTTTATTTTCGAAAGGATAATAAATACTTTGTAAAGAGATCAAATACTTAGTTTGCATCATTTGTGTGAAATTAATTTCATTCAAACTTTATGGAAACTTTTACAAATAATAATAATAATAATATGAAAGGGGGTAAGAAAGAAAATAATATGTTAACAGGTAAAAACTTCGTTTATCCGTTCGAGATTGTTTTGATGTTCTTTATATATCTATGCTAATTGTTATAGAAGCGGAAAGAATAAAATAAGTTTAAGCGATGCTTATCTGTTTATATTGATTATAAAGGACTAACTAGTATAAGATATACCTAATTATTTTGCATTCAGATAACGACGTTCAAATCGACCATTAGGTAGGTTGGGTCGTTTTTTTTTTTTTTTAAATATTTTTTTTTTTTTTTTTAAACAGTGAAGACGTTTAATAAAGGATATTTTTTGCCTTCCCTGTTGTACGAAAGAATACTTCTTGTTTAATTAGTTTTATCTTGTTATTATTATTAATATTTTGTTCTTATCTAAATATTGTGTTCTTCATCTGATAAAAGCTTGATTTTGTTTAAATCTTTCGAATATCTAATAGACTGAAGTTAATGACCTCTTATACTTTTAGAAGATTGTATAACGAATATGTTAATAAAAAACAACAATGTATCTTTTGACAATAGAATGTACTTTAATCTATTATCTAGAACTGAAAAGATGGAAGGTTTCTTTAAATAATATTGTTACGATGCGAGTTTAATATTAATACGACGCTACAATTTCAATCCTTTTCAGGACTGAAAATGTTGCATCTTGATAAATATGGCTCAAAAAATAATTCTTTTAACATCGAAAATATGTAAAAATGCTTTTGTGTGCAGTTTTTTTTTTTCGAAATTTCTTTAAAAATTTGATTGAGAAGATCTAAATTTTAAGGTTTTCGTCGAGTCATAGGTTCGAGCCCTTACGCCTCTAAAGACTCGCTGAGTAGTGGGGCAGATGCGCGTTTAATCTGGTTGACATCCTAAGTTCTTCCATTGGCGTAGTGTGGATGTTTAGAAGGGTGGTGCCAGCTCAGGTATCGTCCTTGTCACTTGACTGAGGTTCAAAATTACAAGCTCCGTCGGCAATAGTCCACATACGGCTTCTCAGTTTGACATAAATGAACAATCACAACCCAAAATAATTTAAACGTTTGATATATTATACAATAGAATAATCTATAAAAAAATATATTGCAAAATTTTCTTTTTGTTATAAGAAGTTGCATTTAATATTGTATATTCGGCCTACAAAAATTGTTACAATTATAGTTTAATATACTAAGTTTTGTAACAAAAATTACTATTTTAACGTAATGCTTTGTTATATAACAAATTCTTGATTCACCAGTCCTTTACATTTTTTTTTTTTTTTTTTTTAATTTAAAAATTATTTTTTTTTTAACTTAATTTTTTTTTTTATAAAAAATTTTTTTTTAACAATTCTTTTTATTTTTTTTTTTTTTTTAATACTTCAGATTGATTTTTGTTTACCCTCTTGTCATAGAATTTGAAGAATATTGATTTAATCCAAATATTGCAAATGTATGTTTATATCATTATTTTTGCATAATATTAATTTCTTTAATTAAAAAGCTAATATTTTTTAGTTTTTATTTTGCTTCCAACTTATATAATACAATTCATATAATTCTTAAGAAGTCACCCCCCCCCTTCCTTCTCGACTAAATATTACCAATTAATTGCATAATTTGTTTATTGCGCTTCTATATAGTTTTAAATTCGATTCTTATTTTCTTTACAGATATTAGTTTCCTTATGTGTCAAGCTTATTAATTTTAGCAGTAATTGTGGTGTATTTATTATAACTTGCTATTCTTTATGAAAACTATTGTCTTAATTAATTTTTTGATGTTCAATTAAGCACAATAGTTTAAAATTAATCATATACTAAAATTTACTAGCTTATCCAAAACACTAGTCGACCAAGTTGAACGCTCGATGAAAATGCAACTGAATTAGATGCGTTGCATATAGTGGGGGTGTTTTTTTATAGAATGAAGCTTGGATTAAATGTCATGCCTGATCGCATCTGCTCCCCCCCCCCCCCAGCTTTTCATTCTAAGAACATTTGAACAATTGTAAAATAAAAAAAAATCCTGCGAAATTCTTTGTTGTGCTGTGCAGAGGCTACAGAGGGGGGTTTGAACATGTTTGCATGACGTCACGGTCAGGGGGTGAGTTGAGTTGAGGCCTCTTTATAGGAACCTTTCTTTCGCTCTCATTTTTTTTTTCAGGTGAATGGGGCACCACATTTGGGATGACGCAATTTGTTTTTTTGTTTTGTTTTAAATATTCCTGAATAGGAATAAAGGCGGGTTAAGGGGACGTCTACTTATTGCATTAGTGCTTTTTCTAATTAAGGCAACGTTGTTGTTGTTGTTTTTTTTGACGCGAATCATGTTTTGTTCAAATGAATATTTGTTTATGATATTTCTTAAATTTGATTTTAATTTTTTAATAATATTCGGATCCAATTCATTATTGACAATTTACGTTTAAAATTTTCAAGATAAAATTTATTACACATTAATTCATCTTTTAGTATTTGAAATTTTAATATTGAAGATATTCGTAATAATTTTCTTGTTCCTGAAATTGAGAAATTTCGTCAGTAGTTGCTAATGGATAGTTGATTAATTTTTATTTTTAACATCAGACTTTTTTGAAAAATCACTTAATAAATTAAAATAAAGTGATTTAAATAGCTTTATATTACGTTTATATATATTATTTGTTAGAAATGCATATTTTGTTATTACTAATGTGGTAATATGTTCTGTTTCCTTTTCTCTTTTATTTTTGTGTAGCCCTATATTTCGATATTAAAATTAAAATTAATTGCGAATGTTGAAACTAACTGAAATATTAAAGTGGCGCAAAAAAGTAATGATGAAAATTCCGTAAATGTTTTTGCTAAGGGGGAGTGAGAGAGATAGAGTTGTTGTGTTTTTTTTTTTTTTTATTTCACAAAAAGTATTTGTATTATTTATGAATTATATAATGGTATTTGAGAAATATTGCGTACATAATGAGTCATTTTTACATTCAGATTAATTTCCACTAAAAGCATTTTTATTTAAAAAAATGTATCCGTTTAAATTATTTTAAGGATGAATAAATTTTTATATTTAATTTGGCTAGTGAGGTTCGTTTGATAATAATTTGTTTCAGTGGTTTGACTTAATAATAATAATTTAACATTAATCAATGGTTTTTTTTCAGAGAAGAAAACAATACTTTTTCTCCCCCCCCCTTTTTTTTTTCTTTCTTTTAACATTGTATGTGTCCCTTATTATTTGTGCGTATTTATTTTAAATAAAGGAAAATTAAGGTAATATATATGAATTAAGCATGTAAATTAAGAATGAAATACGTTAAAAATATTTATTTCAACCAGGAAAATTTTTTTAACTTTTTAATGTCTTATTGTTTTTCATCTAATGCAAATGTTCCAGGAAATAGAATTCGTTCTTAATGCCAAAAAATATATTCTTTCTCGGTTTTTTACTTGCGTAAAAAGGTGTGCTCACATCCCCCCCCCTCTACATTTATAACCGTATTTAGTTTGTAAGGATTTTTAATTCATCGAAATTTGAAATTTAGTGTTGCTTATATATATCTGGCTTAAAACATTTTTTCAGCATAAAAATACCAATTCTGAATATCTTTTGGTTAATTTTTTCGTTCGTTTTTATTGATTTATATAAGGATATTCTTTATTCATAATTCAAAAGAATGTGGTCATTTTTAAAGTACGCTAAATTGAACTTTTTTGTTGATTACATAAATATTTCATTTTTTATTCACTTTTTTTTATCTAATAATTGTATATGATCTATACTTAAGCATACTTGTGAACTTCAAACATTTACATACTTTAAGTCTCTCTCTGCATTAATATTTTGTTTATTGATAAATCTTGCTAAAATATTGTATTCATATAAATTCTTGTAAATTTATGATTGTTGTGATTCGTTTAAAATTTATATCATCATTATAGTGATACAATTTTTACATGTTTGTGCCTTCATGGTTCACGAAATATTATTTTTTATTATATTATTCAAAATATTATTCAAATAAAAAAAATCAATTTCAAAACCCTGTTATGTTACCATGTATGCCTCGAGATATACAAAAATAAATAAATACTACTCTAAATATAGAAACATAAATTTAAAATTCCCAAGCAGAGAAAACGATTTAAAAAATAATTATGAAAAAATAATATTTATAGTTTAATTCCCAAACATTCACTGTGCATGATTTAATAATTATTTAATATTGAATATACATATATAATTCTACATAAATAGATATATATTTAGAATTTAATCACACTTTTAAAATAGATAAATATTTCAAATGCACAAAAACGAAAGATGAATTATTTAAATTTAAAAAAAAAATTGCGTTATCTCATTTTTGATTAAATTATTGAACTTTATTTTTATTGTATTAAAATAATTACTTTGTTTTTTTTAAATATATTTTAAAAATTATTCTTTAAAAATTTTAATCTGTATTTGCAGGTACGAGTATTATATGAAAAGAGTTTAATTGTATATTAACCCTTTATAGGACTTTTTTTATTATTATTATTTCTGGCAAAAGTATCTAAAATAATTTTAGGATAAGTGATTGGTTTAAGGAATTAAATTCATTTTTAGCTTTTTCGATTAAATTAATTTGATTTTTGAAAACTTAGTGTATGTGGGGTGGAGATATTTATAACTTACGCTAACATTTAATTGTAACTGCGATTCGCAATTCAATCCCCCATAACACTCGTTAAACCTGACCGGTGCGTAACAAAACGGTGACTCATAACCGATCCCTATTAAAAAAAAAGGCATCATTGCCTAGATCTTCCCCCGGTTTGTAGTGTATACAAGTAGTGTATAGGGGCGAATCTTCTGGGGACTCGAACCTAGGCCGGTGTTGTGTTTAGAGGGGCCTCTAAGACCAAAAGGGGCCTGGTCCGGATGTTTGGTTGCTAGGCAACAAAGGGGCCTTTGCATAGGGGATGCTCCAAGGCCCCGGATCGAGCCGCGAATCGCAAGCGAGGCGATTTTTTTATTATTATTTGTTTATTTCGCCATCATTTCATTATAATTCATTTCAGCGTGCGGTTTTCGAGTGAACGTTTCACTTTTTATAAAAAAACGGCTCTTAGCGGGTCCACGTAAGAGCTGCTGCGGCCGGTGTTTTCGGCGCTTCTTTTGAGATGATGCAGGGTGATGTTCACTTTTTGAATTGTGGATTATTGACGATTGGGATTTTTTGATTTTGGAATTTTGCGAAGTAAGTTTGCTTTGTGGTGTATTAAAACGGATATTGTTTTAATATGTGTACTGCGAATTGATACGGTTCATTGGCTTGGTGCTAATACTTGACAGAACGTAAAACGTTTCTGATGTATCGTGTTACTTGAGAATATAATTAAAAAAAAAAATATGTAGTAATAGTTTTTGTAATTTATTTTTTATTATTTGTCTTGCTTATTAACTTTATTTATTTATTTAAATATTTATTTTAATGATTACAAATGAATGCTTCAAAACTTGTCAGATTATTTCACGTAATCTTGAATTTATTTATTTTTTAAAATCCATTTGAATAATTTGATAAGTTTGCTTTCAATTATTCATAAGATGGGTAAAAGTAACAATATTGCAATATTTTTCGATTTAATTATGTATATATTTAAAAAAAATTCCCGTTTTTACCTTCAAAAGTTGAAAAAATAAATATTTGTTTTCGAATATTTAATTTTTTTAAAAAATATTGATAGAAATTGTCATATATGAAGTTTTAAAAAGACATTTGGAAAAATAGTTTTGTAAAGTTTATTGATTACTAAAAGTTATTTCATTGCCATTTCTTTTATGCGGTCAGAGAACGCGCTCGCCAGAGAAAGAATTAATATGAAAATTATATTTGCTTGCTTTAATATTAAAATATTTGTAACTGATAAAATGATAATTACAACCATATATCCTAATTGGTTTGCATATATTTTCATGTAATAATTCCATTTCACTTGAACTAATTTAAAACATATTGGTGAATTTTTTTTTTTTTTTTCCCATTTTAAATGATGTTTTAATCGTTTAAAATGGGGGGAAAAAGATTATAACTATCTATTTTAAAATTATTTCTTTATTTAAAATAATTTTAAGCAGGAAAAAGTATTGTTACATAAATATAAAAAAGTAATTAACTTTAATTTTAGCTTTACACACGAATCGATTTTTATTTTCTTTTGTCAAGTGGTTTGATTGCTTATTTAAAAATTATTGGTTATTTAAAAGTTCATGTTATATTTACTTGTAATATATATTTTTCGAAACTTAATTGTTGGCAAAATCTTTTGTAAAATTTGCATGTTTTGTTAACCGATAATATTTATTTATGTGTAACAGAAATTATGAAAGGCGAATTAGTATTGCAAATTCTTTTTTATTATTTAAATATTTTTCTTGTTTTAAATATAATAAATATTAATGATTTTAATGAGATATTTTTAAATCCATTTTTATGCACAAAATGCAAATAAAAATGTTACATAAAGAAAAGTTACTCAAATATTAAATTCGGTTTTCCTCTAATATTCGAGTTCAGTTTATTATGAAGAAAATTATTTGTTAAAGTTCACCATACTTTTCAACTACATTCATAGTTAAAGATAATTCATTTACGTATAAAATTAAAAGTGGTTTTATTCATTCATCTGGTTTATTTTTTAAATTTTTGATGACGTTTCAAATGAAGATTAAATTATCTTAAGAATTTCCCAAAATTTTAATTGTCCCCAGAGAAAATTAAATGGAAATATTTTTTGATTCTTTATAGAATTGTTTCGATTAATTGCAAACGCATTTGTGTAGATTGACTATGCAGATTTCAAAGTAAAGTTCGTGTTATTTCTATATAATTATTATTCTTATTAGTTTGTTAATGATTGAATCATTCCGAAAAGTATTTTTATTTGTTTTGAAATTTTCGCGATTTTTAAAAGGGTATCCTAGCATTCATTTAATTTTGATTTTAGTATTGTTCATTTGAATCGAAATTTTCAGCTATAATGTGTGTTTATTAAAAATGGATTTTAAATCCAATTTTTGAGTTCCTGTTGCTTTATTTAAAAGTAATCCTGAAATTGTATTGATTTACAAAATGCTTAATTGCATAAAAGTTCAGTGTGTTTTAATTATAAGCATTTATATGAATATTTTAATTATTCCACATTTATATTAATGAGAAAAGAACTGAAAATGATTCTGAGGGTTAATTACAATGTAGGTATGTTTCATTATTGATAAATATTTTTAAAAATTGAAATGCTACCTCTTTGATTTTTTTTTTTTTTTTATTATCTATCTTGTATTTCATTTAGCCTTAAAATTCAAAAATATGATCTCAGGTCACATTTTACATCAGAAATTAGCAAATTGGAAACATTTTAAAGCAATTTATTTATTGTTTAGCAACCGAATACGCCTCGGTTTTAGCATTTAATACTGCCTGTTAAGTGATAAAACATATTTTCATTATAATATGTTAAGCTGTTGGAATAATGCTTTATGTTTGAGGCTTGTATTAAGTATACAAAATATTAATTTATTCCGATGCCTACCTTATTGCATTAACATTCATTAAACTGGATGTTTTCTTTAAAAAACCTTAAAATGCTGAGTGAATTATTTTTAATCTAAACATTCTGATTTAAAAAATAAAATAAAACATACGTACATACAATAGTATCTCTCAATAAGGGACAACCACCAGAACAGATCAGACATTTAGTTTCTTTATTGGGGACTAAACTTATCTGGTGTCCCTTAAATAGCCCGAGCAGGATATGTGGAATCTCAAATCTTGTGGTGAATCGATGTATC
>BMAW01060994.1:177828-203799 GCA_019974015.1 Nephila pilipes
AAAATCTTTGTGTGTGATCGATGTATCTACATTTTAAAAGTAGATAAGAGGTTTCTTGATTGTATTAATTATAATTTAGATTTCTTGGTAGTTTGTGAAATTTTGTATATTTTCTAAGTAGTAAGTGTTTGTGTTAAATTAGAATTATGATATTTCTTTAAATGATACTATTCTTTTCGAATGTGATACAAAAATGTAAGTGTCCGTGGTGAAATGAAATTTGGCTTGAACCATTTTCATTACAAAATAAATTGCTGAGTGGGATGGTTTGATTCTATAATACATGTTTAACTACGCATTTTTGTCTAAAGCCATAAACAGCATTTTAAATTACTTTATCTTCAGTTTTCGTTTCTTTTGTCTTATTTAACAGGTTTTTATGATCTTTACAATTTGTAACTATTTCTGATTTTCTTATACATGATTCTTTTGTACTTAATTATATATGTGTGTGTGTGTGTGTGCGTGCGTGCGAGCGCGCGCGCGAGAGTGAATGCACAATTTTTCCCCCCATTTTCAATTGAAATTTAGCGGATACTTCAAGCGTAATAATTTATAATGTATTAAATTTTTTGAATACTCTGTTTTAGTAATAAATAAAATGTTCTAATCATCGTATACATTATAAAAACATTCCGGATACTATTTACATGAGTAGTACTTTATTTTTTCCGAATATTGCAATAACTGTAAATTAAATTTTCTGAACTCTCTCTTAGTAATAAATTAAATTCTCTTAGTACTGTATGAGTAGTACATTATTTTTTCCAATTATTGCAATAACAGTAAATTAAATTTTCTGAACTCTCTCTTAGTGATAAATTAAATTCTCTTAATACTGTATGAGTAGTACATTATTTTTTCCAAATATTGCAATAACAGTAAAATAAATTTTCTGAACTCTCTCTTAGTGATAAATTAAATTCTCTTAATACTGCATTAGTAGGAAATAAAAATTTCTGAATAATGTACTACTGATAAACAAAAAAAAAATTGTTTTCGATGCTTTAAAAATGAATTTAATAAAATCATGCAATTTTTCATTAATCTCTCTTTTCCATCTTTTATAAATTATTTGATTAATTAATTTGATTATATTATTATGAATAATTTCTTGAATTTTATTGCAATTACTAAACATTTTCTTTATTTAAAAATGAATGGGCATTTTTTTTTCAATCGTAATCTTATTTCCTTGAGTTAAAATGACCTCCATTGCTTAACAGATTTGGATATTTTCTTAATTTAGTTTCCCTCCTTATGCAACGAAATCTTCTCTCTGAACCTGTTTTCTAAACATTTAAGGGCCATTGGCACCGAGAAACCCCATCTGAGAATGAAAAAAAAAGTGGGGCCTAATACGGGTTAACCAGCTTCTTCGCCCCCTTTTTTTAAGGGTAAGAAGGGCCCCTCGAACACGATAAGACTGAGAGAGGCCCCTTTATGTACCCCTCGTGGTCTTTTTTGAAGGTCGCCAGACCCTTTGCTTGGCCTCTTACGTAAACAACCAACCGGCTTTAAGGTTTGGAATTTTTAGGACGTATTTTTGGTTTATCTATTTTATGTTGAAAAAAAAGTATTGCCCTTTGCTAAGGTTAAGCAACATGGCGCCTTGTGTTTTTTCCTTCTTTTTTTTCCATTTTCATTTCAATTTTTGGTGAAATTTATGAAAAAAGTTATAATATTGATTGGCATTGTGTGTTGTGTGTGTGAAGTAACTGTATTTCCCCCTATATTCTTTATGCTTATGAGATTTATTTTCTTCTGCTTCTTGTATAAATGTAATTCAGAGCTGCCATTTTCTGCATTTTATGTTTCTTTATCTTATTATGTCATTGAAAATTGAAGGACGATTCATAAAATTGTTCTTATTTCAAGTTTTCTCATAATTCGTATCACGCCACTAGAGAGGGAGAGATAGAAAGAAAAATGACAGGGAAAAATTGTCATTTGCATGTGCCTGAGATTGAATTTATGCGATTGTCTTATTCGAATTAAATATCATAATGATAAATAACTTAGCTTAAAAAATTGTTTCCTTTTAACATTGTTTGTGATAAAATTTCCTTGAATATAAATAACTTTCAAATCACGAATAATAGAATATAATGTAAGAATTTTATGTCGGTTTTTATTGTTATTTAACGTATTATAACATACTGTTATTTAACGCATAATTATTCATATAAATTGTTATTTTATTTATTTTAAAACAATACAATTTTATTTTAAGTAGTTTTTTATTAGGTATTTTTGTTACTTCACAAACAAATTTCTCACTTTTATTCGGAAATATAATTCTTTGGAATATATTTGAAATTACTTAATTTAGCTAATTACTTATTATTCTAAAATTAGTTTTATTAATTTTGATTAGTAATGCATCATTGTGAAAAATGAATAGCTTTACTTTATTTATTCTTCTCCATAATCTGTAGTGAGTTGGTGTAACGAAATAAATAATGTTCTCTGCAATGCGAAATTAAGTTGAGCATGAAAGAAGCGCATCTATTACATATAGGAATAAGAATTAAAAGAACATCATGTTCTTTCCCCCCCCCCTTTTTTTTTTGAGCTTGTTCATCTAAAAGAGCGAGAACACTCTTCTCAGTGCTTCGTCAGAAACTTGTTTTTTACTGTTCTGAAATATTTCCTTTGTTTTCCAAGTGCAAGAAACAGGTGATCTAAAGAACTAGGTAAAAAAAACCCATTTTAATAAAAAACGAACGGGGACAACTAAGAACAGTTCATCAAAGAGAACAGACATTCCTATCCCTTAGTACATGCTCTACAACATTTGAAATAATTAAGCTAAGGTAATAAATTACATTGCCTAGAGAATTAAATGCTTAGATGATAATTTTGACTGCAATAATTTATAGTAATTGATATTTGAGTAGTTTGTTATACTCTCCAGTGTACAATATGAATAATGCTTATAATATCTTAAGATCAAATCGGTAAATTATCCTTAAATTTTTTTTTAGATATTACTCGATTGTGAAGTAATGGATAATAAGTGATATTTTGAATAATTCTTCTCTGTTTTAGTGGTACTTTTCTTGTAAAACCAAAAAATTCTGTAATGGAAAATGTAGATAGAAATATCTTAAGTTTTTAACTGTATCTTAAGTTTTAAATTGTAATTTTTAATTATAATAACATATAAGACGAAAATATACTGATATATTAAAATACATGTTAAATTTCTTTCTGTTCTGTGCCTCAATTTTAAATTTGTTATGTTGTTTTTCTCTGCGTTTCAAAAGACAAATTAATTATTGAATTAGCATAAACGTTTTATTGAGCATTAATTTGTACGTGCGCAATAATTTGTTATGTGTTTTTTAAGCATTCATAGTTTATTTTATTTTATTTATTAGAACTTTTTTTTTTATCTGTTGGAAATATTTTCCCGGTGATTTGTGTTTTAATATGTCTTTCTTTATCTAATTTTGAACTGCTTCACTTATTTCGTAAATAATGCTATTTTCCAAAAAAAAATGGTTTAATGTGTCGGATTAATTTCTCTCATTATTGGGGTTCTGTATGGTTTTTATTTTGTATTTTTTAGATAGCGAAATATTGGATTAAGTTTTTTTTTTTCCAAGTGCCTCAAAGAATTTTTATTTCAAGGTCATTTTGTGACGTATTGTCACGAGTAAAAGTCATGCAAGCAATTTTGAGAGAATCATTTTGTATGCTCTTGCTTGGGACAATACAATACAGTATATATATAACCATGTACAACAACAATAAAAATTCGCGAAATAATGCAACGTTTCAGAGAGCTGCACATTCATAAAGTTATCTTCTAGTAAAAGCGGTATTCTTATTAAAGAAATAAACAGTACCGTAATCTTAAAAAAAATTATATGAATTATTAAATTTGGGAAAGAAAATTTCAATAATGAAATTTTTTTTATCTTTACTTTCTGATTTGACTAACAAAAGCGGTTAAATATTCTTGTTATTATATACATTAAAAACTTATTATTTTAATATAGCTATACCTCCCAAGTTTAGAAAGTTTGTAAATGGGTTAAAAATTATATTTTTAATTCTTCGTTAATTTGTGTAAGTGTTCATTAAACTCTTTTGAGAAAATTATTAAATTCTGAAATTATTTAAGTTAATATCTTTCCTAAGACCGTGCAAAGTATACTGTTAGATCACCGGAAAGTTCTGTCCGTTTGTGAAGTGAAAGAAAATAATAAATTTTTCATACATTTAATAATATTAAATCTACAATATATTTTCCGTCGTTTCTTATGAACTCTTCCCAACATGATGGTACTTTGTAAATATCATTTTCGAAAATTGCCTTGCCTTTAGAGGAGAACTCAAATAATGTTAGGTTGCCGTTTGCTTCAGTTTTGAATTTTTTTCCTTTGAATAAATTTTGCGAGAAGATAAACAAGTGATAATTAGTTATAGGTCCGAGGAATATGGTGGATACGACAGAAATTCCTAGCGTAGCTAGTGATTTTTTTGACGAATCGCCAAAGCAACATGTGCTTTAACATTATCATGAGACAATATAATGTGCTTCATTTTGAACATCGCCGGCCTCTTTTCTTTTAGTGCTTTGTTTCAATCATCAATTTGCTGAAAGTATTTCTCCGAATTGAGCTTATTGTTAGGTTTCAAAAGCTCGAAATGTATTGGTTCTTGGACGCACTACCATATGCACAGCGTTCTCTTATTTGTGCCCAATCTGGATTTAGAGGTGGAGAGGACATATAGTCCATGCTTTTAGTATGCTCTTTTCCTTACGATGTATTCGAAAATAATCCATTTTCATCACCAGTTATCATCCGGTCCAAAATAGGTTGGTTTTCGTAACGACCAAACAGAGATGTGCATATGACGATTCAATTAAGAAAATTTTTCTCACTTAACTCACGAGGCACCCTTCTGGAATGTTTATGGATCAATCCTAGAAGCGATGGAAATTATATTGTACAATAAATATTATTAAATGTATGAAAATGTATTATTTTCTTTCATTTCATAAACTTTCCAGTTGACGTAATAACTATCATTGAAGTTACGAGTACAAGGTTTGTTATAATAAATAAAAAACAATAAACAAGTACGTTTGCACATTTTGAGGCGTCCAACTATACAAAGGGGATGGTATGGAGGCATGCCCATAATTTCATGCACAGCCCAAAAAACTTACCTGAAATAAGAAATCACAACCAAACTGTCCCAGTGGGACTTAAAACAATTTATTTTATTGTTTTACATCTAAGTTGTTTGCTGCGTCCGAACACAGGACCAAGCTATCAATGATTTACTCTCGAGTATAGACGCCTTTTTTTGGATAGTTACTTTTGTGGAAAGAACTTGGGATAAACAAGCCGTAATAAGTTGTCAATCCAATGGAAGTTTTCAAATTTTCTGCAGTGTTTCTTAACAAGCTATATATTTTAAGAATTCTTTGTGTTTTACCAATCACGGCTCCCTTTGCTGAAAGATTCTTCAGCGCTCTGAAAATGGTAAATACCTTTTTAAGATCCATCATAAGTCAAAGGAGGCTGAATGGTCTGATTATGCTATGTAAAATGCAAAAACATAAATGTAGATCCTGAAGAGACTTTAGATCTATTTGCAAATATGAACGCTCGCGAAATTCCAATTACAGTTTATTTATGTCCGTTAAATAAAGTTTTTCCTGAGTCTGTGTACCTGTTTTTTTTAAAAATATATTTACTTGTAATAATAAATAAACCTTTAAAAAACGTGACTTTGTGCATCCCCCCCAACCCTGTCGATTTTTGCTGGATCCACCACTGCAACTATGTGTTGATTCCTGTTTTCTGATATTTCATGGAAATTCGTAACGTCCCCTAACCTTTGCTTCTATTAAGGCTTGGTGCTTTTGCGACTCAAATAAAGTTTACGCAGGAAAGTGTCAACAAAATAATCAAACTAATTTTTATGCAATGCTTAAAATGATCCAGAAATAAATTATAACAAATGTGGGGCAGAACCCTTTACGAGTGCTCAACAAAAGATTGTCAGAAAAATTCAATTGCCTGAAGTAATTTTTAAAGGTGGTTGCGAATCAAGAACGAACCCATATTCAATTTCAGCTATCATATTATCTCTTGACACTAAGCTTTGAGCCCTAATTTGCTCTCCCTTCTCAGCGTAAGAATAAATCTAGCTATCTAAATCTTCCGATCTCTCTCTTCTACTACTACGAGTACTATTCTTCCTCGAATCTTTTCGCTGCTTATAAACTTTTTTTTATCTGACTATCAGATTTCTCTTATTCAGTACACTTCTATATAGAATGCCAATTTATATAATTCGTGGTACATTTAAACGAAGAGGTTCTCAAATGAAGCAACGCCTTAAAAAGTCCCAAAAGGTTAGTCGAAGGGAAATACGCTTGAAAACCCGTTACAAAATAATGTGTATTAATTCTTAATTTCATCATCATTTAGGAATATAAAACATATCTAATTTACAAGTCCTTTTGTAAATTTTAGTATTTACGAAATGTATTTTATAAATACCATTCAGTGCAACATAAAAAAAAACCATAGAGTGTCCTACTTTTGAATGGCACAAAATGGGCGGTGGTAAACATCCCCCCTCCCTCCGAAAAAAGGTCTTAAAATCTATTTGTTATGGTCTAGTAAACAAAATGAATTTATTTTATAGTAGATAAAATCAATCTCAACTCTAAAAATATTTTAATATACCATTACCAGAAATAAATGATGAATGAATGAACGAAAATGAAGGCCAATATATATATATATATATAGAGAAAGAGTTATATATATATATATATATATATATATATATATATATATATATATATAATATAAGACAATAAATATAAATTCTAATTGACATTTTTAATTATATATATATATATATAATGTCAAAAAATAAATAAAAGAAGTTTTAATTGACATTTTTCATTTTAATTCTTATATTATTTTGTGAAACTAATTTATTTTTTTCGCAATTGTATGTTATTCTACCTGTATGTAATTAAATGATTTTATTTTTGTGCAATAAAAATGAAGAAACGTTAAGATATGTTTGAGGTCTCTAGAGATGCATAGGCATTTTCCCAAAGGCCTGATACAACTTTGTGTAGTCCGAACGCGTCGCATCCCCTTTTCCATTTCTTCACCGATCTCTTTTCTTTGTCCAAATTCTCCTTTTTGCAATCCGTATCCAGTTTTCCACATACAATCACACAACCTGTGCTTATACCCGAATTGCATATATTAGGATGCAATCGAAACCATTTTACTTGGCGATATATATGCACTTGACATAACTTCGTGCAAGCTCACGTATTCATATTTTTGTTGGCCCTCCATTTTTGTTTTTATGCTTTTATTACGGCTTTATTCAAAGAATTCTGAGTCCGTGAGAACGACTTTTAAGGGTAGGTGTGGTATTTCACCCCTTTTTCCCTGAAAACGCCTCCGGCATTTCAGAAGTACTTTACACAGGTTTTGTTTTTACTGGCCTAAAAACACCCCCTTCTGTTTCCAGGATATTTTCCCCTTTTATTTAAAGAAAAAAAATTCTTTTGTGTTAGCGTGCATGTTGTAGCTGTGATACGATGCTTTTTGTTGAGTTTAAAGTGTATAGAGTTTACTTTGAGAGAGTTTATTCTTTCGCATATTTATTACGCACTTTTATGCAGTTTGTTTTTGCAGAATGCTGTATCCATTATGTATATTGTTTTGCGGTGTCTATATTTTCGCACGCATTTAAATTCTAAGTGATCCTGTTTTTGTCTTCATATTCTTTTGTGTGCCTTACATATGAAATATATGCATACGGTATTTCCAACACACACACAATCTTTGTTCTTTGAAAGTGAGATGTACTTTTTGCATAGAATATAAGATACATTTTCGTTCAATTGATATGTGGGGATTTAAAAGTGTTTTCAGTTCCAAAAATAAGCTACTTGGAATATATGAATTTGTTTTTCACGGTATAGTAACTTTTTACGTTTGCACACAAAAAAAAAATAGTTTTTTAATTTTTAAATATAATTTTAAATAATTCATATTCTTTCATTTCAAAGTCAAGTCTATTTTACTGGTCATTTCGAGAGAATTGTTCCAATGCTCGATTAAGCCTCCAGTGTATCAGTTATCGGTAGGGAATTCGATGTTCCAAATTAAATTTGATGTTGTTAAATTTTTGATAGATTCTAAAATTAAACAACTTTCTCTTACCAATTGGCACTAAATGAGATATATACAGGGGTACCTTGTTGAACGACGGTTATCGAAACCATCGTTATGCAAGGCGTGATTCCTCACAAGTAATAATAACAGTAATCGATTAATTCCTTCAGACTTTGGTTTATGGAGGCGTCATAAATCAAAGCCTATATTGTTGTCGTAGACATTTTTTTGCTTACAGCAATTCGTCGTTAACTAGGTATGTCGCTAACTAAGGTCGTTGTCAACTAAGGTACCACTAACTTAAAATAAATTTTGTTTCAAACGTTATTTTCAAAATGTTCCTCGCGGATTTAAAATCAATTAGTAGGAAGTAATTTTTTTAAAAAAAATCCGTTTAATTTGCTGAGAATTTAGTTACAACACACACATACACTCACAGAGAGAGAGAGGGGGGGGGGGATAATTTATTCAAATATTTTTCTTCGGTTATTTAGAATACATAAAAATGTATTAAAATATCTATATTTTTTTTTATCTGAAATCAATCTTGCTGTTATTATCTGAGATATATTATTTTCTCCCTGATATGCATTTTATATTTTATGATGATACTTAAAATAATATTATACGTGATAAGTTTAACTGTAACGTGAGGGTATCGTTAGGTTTTAATTATTAGTAAGAAGTAATCGAGATATCCGAATAAAATTCATTCTGTGTATTAATTGATTCTTATGTAGCTTGACGTGGAAAATTACAGCCATTAATTTTGATTTGTTTGGTTTCAGGAAGCTGCAGATTGAAGTGACCAATAGTATCGTAAAAATTTAATTACTAACCACGTATATTGTAAAGTTCTAAAGAAAATGAAATAGAAATTTAATTTTTATTTATTATTCTTAAGATATTTTTTACATCGTCACCTGCCAAAGTTATACATTTCTCCCAGCGTTTCTTGATCTTTCAATGACCATCATTGTAGAACTCAGCAGAATGGTCTATGTCATCTCCATACTGCGTATTACTTCAATTTTTGGCTTCTTGAAACCAAACGAAGAAACATTAATCGATGTAAATTTTTTTACGCTATGAAAATCAGTATTGATTGATATGAAGAATTAATTTTATCCAAATATTTCATTTATTTCTCCAAGTAATAATTCAACCTTTATGATACACCTAACATGCAAAAAGTGTTTTTTTATTTAAATACTTTTTATGTTATTACGGAGGTCTTACTAGTATTTAATTGTTTGATATTTTAGAATAATCACTACGAACAAATTACCTGATGGTTCGAGGATTCAAATTCTTCATCACTGATGATCACTGAACAGTTTTGAAGAAATGTGCATATTTTTAACAGTTAAAAAAAAAAAAAAAAAAACACCATCACAAATTTTCATTAATCAGCAATGTATTTTATCGATATGCTTTTCTGGTTAAAAACGTCAAAATCAGATTGAAAAATTTTTCTAGATATGAATAAATAAGTTTTCTTAGCTAATATTGTGTTATTATAGAAATGTTTCTTGCTGTTTGAATATAAAGTTTATTATTATATCGAGTAAACTTTAAAATTGGGTTTAAACAGAAAATCGAATATTATATCTAGAATAAATCTTAAAATAAAAATATCTCGTATGAAATCAAAATTTAGTTTTAAGTAAATTGAAATTTGCGGCTTTTTTAAACGACATATTAATGCTAATTTATTATTGCATTATTTCCTAAAAATTTTAAATAATGGATTTAATTCTTCTAGGATTCTTAAAAAATGCAACTGGGAAAACCATATGGGGAAGGGAAGGATCACGTCCGGGTCACCAGCTTATGGGGAAGGGAAGTTGATAAGACCTTCTGTTCCCCATTGAAATCCTTTCGGAAGGTTTAGGCTAATTAAACAACTGTGAAAGACTAAAAGACGAGATACAAAGAACTAACAATTTATTTGAAACTTAACAAGAAAAACTTTAACATTTTCAACTTTAAAACTCGACCTTCACAGGTCTGGAATCTGCGAAGCAAGTGTGCTGAGAAAAGATCGCTCCATCCTTTTCTTCAAATCGGTTTACAGCTCCGCAGCCAAAAACGACGTCAAAAGATGACGTAGGCAGCCGCCACAACCATTTATTAAGTTGTAAAGAGCTTAATTGTTACATTTATCTGATAAAATTATCGAAAAAAGTCACAATCTTATTAATTTTTTGTTTTAGAATAGATGCTTTTCTGTATCTGAATCGACTATTGGGTTGGTTGGTTTTTATTAACGTCTCACTAGAAGCAACATAAGGGCTATTGGCGACGAGCCTCGTAATTTAGAACCTCGGTCAAGTGACGAGGACGACACCTGAGCTTTCACTCCCTTTTCATAACTTCCACACCACGCCTCGGGAGGACTTTGAGCATCGACAGATTTAACGTGCATCAGCCCCAGCTACACGGTGGATCTTAAGCAGTATCAAGGCACGAACCTATGACTCGATGAAAATCGCCAGTCGCGAGTCCGCTACCATGATCACTAGGCTACCGCGGCCTCATCGACTATTGGGCACGCTGTAGTAAATTTGTTCAATGATTTAAATTTTGTGTACGTGTGTCTTTGCTTCAAATTTCTTATTGCTTTTGGAATATTTTGTCATATATCTGCTATTTTGAATATATCTGCTTTATTTAAACAGTGTTTTTCTACTGTAATGGTGTGACGTAATCATATTACCTGACTAGTCTACCATCTTAAATGTTAAATCTATATTTCGACTAAGTTCAAGCACAGAAAGTGTAAATAAAATAGCTATGAGCCAACAATTCAGCAATCACGTGAGTTGTTTCAAAATAGAGTTTATTAATTCTCTTACAAAGGGAATGCTATCAACAGATCCAAGTCCCTTGCTGCGAATACTAACAGCTTCCATAATACAGCAAATAATACATGATACGAGCAAATCTTCCAAATAATCACTCAATTAGGCAGCATTGTGTCCTAGTTTCAACAAATCACGTGCACACGTACGATACCCCTGAGACTTCACAAGAGAACTCTTCTTACTACCGTAACCTTCTTCCTCAATTCAATTTTCCGTCTCTTTTGTACGATTTGATTATATATCTATTAACCTCACTTCCAAATCTTACTTAATTTGCCACGTTTCATTTGGTTGGAAAGGAGTTGGAAATGTAACTAAATGTCAGAAAGAAACCTCCGATGTTAGTTAAGGAAAAATTTGCGAATATCCCATTTTTCACTAACTTGGTCCGAGTCAGTAAGAAACCTTGTAAAATGCGTCTGATTACCTTCCGTTTCGGATCTTCAAATCACATAATCGCTTAATTCAGGGAACGTCAGACTAGGATCCGCAGTTTTTTTTTTTTAAAAAAACATTTTTGCATGAAAATTTATAATTGCACTTTCGGATCTTAATGAAGGGTGCTTAAAACATTTCCATGTTTTATTATTCATTTGGCTGTATAGTTGAGAATCTTCCACCAGACTTTCAATTTGAATGATCTGCAAAATAATGATATGCACTCACACAATAATATGGAAAGAAATGCGAATCTATCCCAAATCTTGTTAAATCAGAAGATAAGTACATCCAATTAAAATCATGTGTTTGGAGATTTATATATGTGTTTGGAGGTACTGAGCAATGTGAAAAAGGATATTTTCGAAAATGAAGTTTACAAAATCGCAATACAGATCATTATTAACATAATACCATTAGAAAGAAACCCCAAATGTTAGTTTAAGTAGGTTTCGGAGAACCCATACTACGATGTGCACTTAAAATTACTATATAAGTAAAATCATTAAAGTATAAAATCAAGAACTGTCACATTTTTCTTAGTATGTTTTTAAGATACTTTATTTTTTATCCACACAAGTGTTTATTGTTTTAGGTAGGGTGTTTTGGCGTACCAGATCACTTTTCAATTTTTTACCATCTGCTTCAATTTGAATTACGTGTAGCATAAATATATTCAATTATAAATTTATCGTTTGCTTTAATTTTAATTATATTTAGCTGATATAATATTCAATTTAATAATTTATCGTTTGCTTTAATTTAATTATATTTAGCTTAAATATATTCAATTTAATAATTTATCATTTGCTCTAATTTTAATATCGTAAAAGTTTACTATTGCCCATTTCTCGATATTTTCACCATTTACTTTAATTCTTATATTTAATTGAGTAATTTAATAATAATTATAAGCGCACCTTGGGTGGCTAAATCTGTTCTTTGCAAAACTTTGCATTGAATTTTTTACAATTTTATGCAGATTTCTTTTATCTTTGAAGATTTTCTAAAAAGTTGTTTATGATTTCATTATCTGTTTACGGCTGAATAAATTATACATGTTAATTAATTATTCCATTTACTTGATATAGGTTATTCAAGTGCCTGCGATGCGAAATTCGAATAACTTTCATTAAGTGTCAATAGATCGAATTATTCTATTCTGACACTACTACAATATTAATATCAATCGATATTTCTAAATTTCGAGAAAATGAATACTTTTATTCACATTTACATCTTTGTGAAACTTGTACTTTACTTTTATAATCTGTCTTTTTTTATCGCTATTGTTCATAAAATTTTATATTTTTACTCAATATTTTATCAAATCGCATTTTAATTCGAAATTACCTAACATGTTCAATGTAAATAATCATTAATACATATTCCTTACGCGATATGTCTGTGAAATGCGTGAAAGAACATTCTTGAGGAAGAAGAGGAAGGAAAAAAAAATAGTGAACCACCAACCCGTCAATTTCCATATCATGCTACGAATTATTGTAAGTCATCGTCTTGTTCTGAAATAAATGTTTTCTAAATAGGTCAGCAGAATTCTTCGGAGGTGATACCAGATACCACTTGCCAGTTCTGTATGATAAGTTTCGACTTCTTTATGTGGATCGCTCTGAATTTCAATCCTCCAGAATTTACAGCGTTTTCCCCCATACCCAAGGTCGTCTTATGACACAATAGGAATGCTTATTACCATATCTTAGATATCAGGGGGCTCTGACAGGGCCCTGTTCGCCCGGGGCAATCAACATTTTACCTTTCTTTTGCGAAAACCGGATTATTTATCTGTTTTTATTTTCTAATATCTTGACATGTCGAAATGGTTGGAAATGCACTCATATGTCATGTTAATAGCTCTATGTAAAAGTTCCCGTTACTTAATGTATTCTCTCTACCATTTGCTTGATAAGGTAGTTACGAAATCGAAACGTATTGGAGAATGAAAAGTAGTTCAATTTAGCCTTATCTGTTTCAATTTTTGTTCAAGCGTTTTTATTTTTTTATTTTGTTTTATTTCGTCAGAGGTTCTTAAAATAGCGGTAAATTTCGTCATTTTAATGTACCACGATTACTGGAGTTAATTAGTTTTACATATTCTGTTTGATAAAAATATTTATTGTGACTTAAAGAAACATTTACACATGCTATTATTTTGAGTGCTGGAACCTTAATGTGTTGTTGTCTGGGGAAAATTCAAAAATAAGAAATATTGGAAGATGTACGGTATGGAGGAAATAAGGAGAGAATTTTAATTTCACAATTAAGTGCTTGGAGTGCTGTCTAGAAGCAATAAGTGAACATTATCTTTTATATATATATATGTTTCGTACGCATGCTTTCGTGAATGTATAATTTTTATTCTTGTGAAAGGAAATGTCCAATTTTTCTTTATTTAAATAATAATAATAAAAAAAAAAAAAAACTCCAATTTTTTCAAAAATTATTTTCATTTCATTAACATTGGTACTTCTATAAATTAAGTACATTGGTTCAAGATTCTCCGTCGCCAGTATCTTTGGATTAATAAGCTATATTACTAATTATATGCGTTGATTAAAGCATTATCATTCAATTATGACGACTAGACTTATTTCAAACTAACCTAAGTTCGGAATGCGCTAGACTCGTACTCATTGAGAACTAGAAGTTCACAGCCCCCCCCCCCCTTCTGAACTGATTACACACGTTTACAAACTCTCTGCATGAAAGATATAATGAAAGTACACACCCCGCGATTTTACTCAATTAACTAAACAGAAATGGTAACAAATGCAACAGTAACTAAGAACTCGTTAGAAAATTATTTTAAAACTAAATAGGTCAATATCTGTCCTCTCCAGATGTAATAGATCTCTAAGGGATTTACCTTCTTCATAGAAAAAGGGTAATCAAGACCACCTAAGTACCCTAGTGATATTTCTCTGTCCTGTGGGGTTTGCTGCTCTTGGTAAACATGTGGAGGGTCACTCGCCCGCAGGATATCTAAGCGATCTTTCTCAATTTTCGATCCTTCTTCTTACTATTGAAATTTCTTCTTTTCTCTTGGTTCTTTCTCTTAGGGGCATTTTATGTTTTATTTTGAACAAATGTTTGGTGCAATTAATCCAGATTTAGCTCTTGCGCCATAGACGTTTACTATCACTCTTTCACTCAACTATTACAATTATAATTGAGTGAAAGAGTGATAGTTAACGTTTTTGGCATAAGAGCTAAATCATATCTTTCATACAGAGAATTAATGATATTTTCATTATTGGATGTGGAGCGCATTTAATATCTACTCACGACTGCATTCAAGAACAGCATTATATATAAAACTAAAAGATGCAGTTCACTTCGGTCTTTGTTATTGCATACACAACTTGAGAAACTGCATGTGGGCTTGCTTGTAGAGTTCTAATCAAACCAAATGAATCAGTCAAAAATTGGGCCTCTTGTCTTGCCAGATGTCCAAAATTCCACAAATTCTGCTTAGCAAAACGTAAGCCTAATATTCAGTGCATTTAAGAATAAATGTAACGCCTCCCTCTCATTTTTTTTTTAACTATACGGATATCATAAATTTTAAAATTAAACAGTCAATAAATGCGTCATTTCCAAATGAAGAGATGTCTGAAAAATACAAACACAGCTTATTTAATTTCTTTACAGATTATGCAAGACCGCGCCCTCCCCCTCTCTCAATTAACTTTCAACGCTCCTGAATCCAAGGCTTAGAGGTAAACAATAAACTTCTAGCTTATCTAATTTGCATAATCGCGTTTCATTTGATTGGAAAGAAGTTTGAAATTTAAATATAAAATCAGAAAGTATCACAATTAAGGAAAGCCCAACGAATTTCGCGAATAGCCCAACATTGCAATGCATACCAACTTTATTTTTAATACACTAAGCAATCTATATGCTTGGGATTCCCTTTCCTCCTTTCATTTTAGCAACGGTGAACGCATTGTGGGATTCTTTTGGGGGAACCTAGCGATATTTCTTTAAAAAATAACTGAATAAATTCCAAAATCTGTATATTCACCATCTGCTTGTCTTACGTTTTTTCCCTTCCCCTCTCCGACTTGCAAAAATAACCTGAATAGATTTTCCTATATGCGAATTATACTCACCTATATATAGCAGCTTATAAAAAAAGCAAACCTACAAACAATGTAGCAGTTCCCCTCTGTTCGTACTGAGGAGTTTCACGTGCCCGAATATATTTTTTATTATTATTTATTTTTCCCAGTGGTTAGGATCTTTATAAAAAAAATTTACGTGTATTTCTCTCCTTTTTTTTTTCCACCACTGACGTGTATTTCTCATCAATATCTTGCGCTTGACCTAACGGTACTTCTCGTTTCGGATTATTTAGTTTCCCACATTTGGCGCTTTAGCTTGACTACTTTGTATTTTAAAATTTTTATTTTGTTTCTTCAAAAATATTACATTGTTATACATGTCTGCAATTGTGATATTGTTGATATGCCTTTGTTTCTGCACTTCTAAATTTAAAATGTTATTTCAATATACATGAAAATATTTATTATAGCATTTTCTGTTTAATGTTGAGTTAACTAATTAAATGATGCCTATACTCTGAACGGAAAAATGTAGATTAACTGTTTTTATTAACGTCGCACTACCAGCAACACGAGGACTATTGCCAATGAACCTCGTAATTTTGAATCTGGGTCAAGTGACGAGGATGACATCTGAGCTGGCATCTCCCTCTCCTAACGTCCAAACCACGCCAACGGGAAAATATAGAAACTTTTCATTACATGTTAAAAAAAAATAGAATTATGATAACCCAGTGATCAAGGTCACAAAATTCATGATCGATTACTTTCTAGCTGAGGCATGGGTTCGAATCTGAGTTTACTAGATGATTGTGCGTTATAATAAGGGTTGTTTCACTTTTAGTTAAGTTAAGAACAAAAAGTCTTCTGTGTATGTAATTTTTAATACTTTTCACAGTATTTTAATATATGAATTAGAAAAATCTTTGTGGTGATAAATTCAAATTCATTATTTAAAATGAGTGCCAGTTAAATTGCATTTTGCCAGTTTTCTAAATTTATTATCATAGAAACTGAGCAAAACCATATATAAATGTTGTTCTGAGTTTATTTGATTTTTTTCTTATATTTTTTACTGGGAAAAAATAAATCATTATTATTATTTAAGTTAACATTTAAAAGTAGGCGTTTCAAAAATAATTTCGCAAAAATCCTCAATTCTTGTGCAACACTAAATTATGAAATAAACGATTAAACACAATTAAATTACGAAATGTGTAATTTAATAAATCCAAATCGTCGGCCTTGGCGATTTCTATTTACATGAATTTTCACTTGGCGCGGCTGCTGAGAGAAAAGTGGCGACGAAACTCTTATAACTTTCTCTCAAGCAACCCTTCGAAAAGAAGCGGGAAGTGGCGAAGTCCATGTGACGTAACAACTGGCGCACCATTTACTCTTCCGGTTTTCTGTTACTGCGGTGACGTAACAATGAGAACCCAGCCTTAACAATGAAATTGCTGCCCCCTTCCCCCACAATAAATAGGTAAATAAAAATACAACAATGCCCCCCTTTTCTCTTGTACGAAGACGCCAAAAAAATATTTTTTTTAAAAAAAAGGAAAGCATTTTTACTCATAACGGTGCGCTATTTTTGGGCTTAGATTTGGAGAGAAGTGGGGGGATGTTGTATTCTAGGGGTCAGCTTCCCATCTTACGGTAAAAAAGCTTTTTTTCCCTTCCGCATCTAGTTGTGTAGCATTGTTGACAGGGTGGGGAGTTTAGCCCCCCCCCCCTTGACAGCTGTGTAGCAAGCAGGGGGATGGGTCGCTGGGACAGCTTGCTGGGCGACAGGTGCTGGATTGGTGAAAGGTACACTACGCTGTATTTGAGATTGGAAGGGGGGTTCGAAGAATACTCATCATAAAGTCCCGTTAGATGCTGTAGGGAGAGGGAGGGGAGAATTATTTATGTTGTAAATAAAATCGTGCCGTGTGAAAAATGTGGGTGATGCGCTGCCAGAAATAGACCAGCGGCTGTTTTTCATTCTATAGTAGTTCCTAGAATACTCCAGTATTTTATAGTAGTGCTATATAGTATCGTTATTCTGTTATTCTGATACAGGCTGAAATTTTGTTGTTACCCTAAAACTATTTTAGTGAGTTGTAATGTAGGTTAAATCGCAAATATTAAGAACTCAGATAGCTTCGGAAGCATTGGAGAATTGAAAATTGATACAAACTGATTTTAAAATTGATAGTTTTATAGTCAGAATTTTTTTTTTTTTTTAGTTATTCATGTAGTTCTGACTATGAGAAATCAAAATGTTCAAAAATTTACCTACATTCAAAATTTATAATGATTTGGTCCCTTTAATGATCAAATTAAAATCTTGTGTATTTCTCTCTAATAATAAATAAACGACTTTTCATTAATTCTTTATAACTTAAAAATTCCATTGTTCGTAAGTCACTATTTCAATTATTCAAGTATTTACACATCTTCAGTTATACTTATCATTGTAAGTAAGCTATTTTTTGTAATTGATTTTATTTTTACGTCATTTATTTACTTTCAAATTGTATGGGATAGAAATAAACCATTTTAAATTTCGTAGTTAATATTTCACTTAAAATACAAACTGTAGTTTAATTACTCATTTAAAAAGAAACATTTTATTCGTGCTTGTATTCGTAATTTTCCTGTATTAAAATTGCAATGTTGGTTGATTTATTACTTCTACTTTTATAATATGAAGTACGCTCGTTTTTTTTGCTGTAAGTTTTTCCTAATTATTAGATAAAAACTAAATTTTTATTAATTATTTTTAAGACATCGCTGCATAATCACTTTCTACAGTTATACATTTCTTCCTGCGTTTTCTTGACCTTTTGTAGGTCATCAATGTAGAATTCAACAGTTTAAACTCTTTTCTTGTCATATAGCGGGTTACTCCATTTTTCATCTTTCTGAAAGAAAACAAATTAACATGAACGGCGGTAATTTACAACATTATGTAGATAAGGATGAATTAATATGCAGAATAAATTTTATCCATTTATCTCGGTTATTTCTTAAGTAATAATTAAAATTTTGCGATACCCCTTCCCCCCATATGAACCAGCACAAAAGATTATGAAAGAACAATTTGATATATTTCTTAAAATGTATACTATTTCTCTCTCTAAACTATATATTCTGCATTCTTCAAACATATTTTCTATCGTTTTTCTCACAAGCGATTCTTAAAGCTTTCAACGCAGTTAAAAGCTTCCCTTCAACCTTTTTTTTTTTTTCCTTCTCTCTTTCCTTGACACTTTTTCGTTCTCCCTTTCCTATTAAAACCAGGGTTGCATCTCTGAGTGTTCAGAATCTAAAATGAGAGCGCATGTCCAGGATTTTGAGAAACGTCACTGCCCATCCACCCTCCACAGGCATTGTTTGTGAGGCGCAATCCCGAAATGGAACGTCCCGGACCCCTTATGTAAACATTCACTTTAGCATCTCCAGCTGGACATGGTTTGTTTGGAAGGGGTGCTGGGCTCCTTTTTCCCACTCCAGTTGGGGAAAAAGATTGAGTAGTGATTAAAAAATATTACAATAAAAATAAGAAATAATAAAATTTATGCTGCGTCACGTTATTACGTAACGCTGAATGTAATTGAGTAAACAAGAAATAAAAAATAAGGCAATGCTAATGAGGTTTAATCCGAATAAATTGATTTCGTTCTTTTTGTGTATGTTGGGATAATTTTTTTTTTGTGTGTGTGTTAGAGACCATGTTTGTTTTATGGGACTTTTCTTCCATTTCTCAGCGTCACTTTTTTATTATAATATTTTAATTTATGTTAGGTAAATAATCATACTAATGAATGCGATTTTTGCTGAATGCATCCGGATATTATTTTTCAAGAGCTAATTTTGTTTATCTTTGGTTTTTAACATTTTTTTGTATTCAGGATGTTTGCATTGTTTTTCTTATTACTATTTCATACTTTTTTTTATCCACTCGAATAAGTTTTTTTCCTTTCAGGATTCCTTTCATTTCATGATTTGAGTAATGATTTAGCAAATGTAAATAAATCACGAACTAATTGCTTATAAGTTTTGAAAGGACAGCGGGGGAAAAACAGCTAAAAATTTTTGATTGTCACTGAATTTAGTTATCAGTTTATTTAAATGACGGAAATATTCATTTCAAAACCTTTTGTTGCCACATCTGAAAAACGAATCACGTTCAATTCAAACTCGTGTTAACTCTTAAAGAATTTAGAATAATTCTTCTTTGCCTTTTCTGTTTTGAAAAGAGTAAGTGATTACTTTTTTTTACTAGTTATTTATTTTGAATGAATATTGTTATGTCAATTTTATTCTCTGGTTCTATATATAGGAGGAACTAAGTCAAATAAGTATTCATATATATTATAAAGAACATTCTTACGGGAGAAACCCAATATAAAACTTTAAAAAAACTTTCTGACTGAAGCATAGATCTTTGAAGAAACAATTTTATCAATTGAAACTCTCAAGAAAACTGTCTAATGTAATTTTAATACTGCAAAAAATTATTTATTAGAGGTTTAATTTATGATAGATTGTAGAACTTGTTTGTCAGATGGAAGAAAATCTTTAAAAATGGTATAAATGAAAGTTTTAAAATCTTAACCCTGTTTTATGAAGAAAAAAAATGTATTTCTTGTGAAGAGGTTGTGATTCATATATAGTAAGTAGTAATAAAATCGAAAGTAATTTTTTAAACATTGTACAAGTTTGAAAAGATTACAATATTTTCGAAGGCTATGCTTATTCATTAATATTCCTATCTGAATTAATAATTAAGGTGAATTAAAAGTTATTCAGTCATATTAAGCTGTCATTTTGTCTATAATTATTGTTGAATGTCATTTGAAAATTTAATTGTCTCAACAGGATTTGGTATCTTATTATAGTTTTATTTGTCTAATATATATATTGTATACTATTGTAGTTTAATTTATTTAAATCCGAGCAGAATATTTGCTGTCTTAAGATCGCTTTCGGTTTCCTAAGCAGGTATTGGTTACCAGTATATTTGTACACATTCAACGTTAAATTTTATTACACTACCTATTGTTGACTTGTTTAATTCTTTTCATTATAATGTTTTGACTATAAATATTTCACTTACACAATGAAAAATAATCGATGCTGAACAAAAGGTCAGAAAATCTCTTGTAGCTTTCAATTTTATAATTATTAATTGTTTCGCGTAACTATTTAATCGCAATATTATTGAAACACGCACACACATTCTTCAGTGAAGTAAAACAGGGCTAAAGGTATTTTTAAAACAATTAATGGGGAACTCTATATCCAACTGATTTCGTAACGGAAGAGAATGTTTTGAACTAAAACTCTTCCACAAACGATAAACAACAAAATACAGTATAAAAAACTGTTTCTTATTTACTGAAACTAATTCATACAAATGAATCATCACAAATATCTAGAAGAGCGGAAAAAAGTACTGTTAAGTAAGGGGAGGGGAAGAAATTTCAACTATATTTGAATTATTTGCATGACATCGAAATCTGATATCTACATAAAATATTCCGCTTTTATTTTCAGGTTTAACAGAAAATATATCTCTTTAATCGTTTATTTTTTTCTGCGAGTCATTTTCCAACGATAAACAGAAAGAAAAACAGATTAGCACTAAAAAGTAATAGCGTTTGCGTAACCTTATAAGAACAAATAACATAAAGAAAACATTTTTATACTGAAGAATAAAATACTCTAAATAAAGATGGAATGAAATATAGAATGGTATAATTTGATTGTCATTTTCTTGATGAGCTAGCTGTAAGTTGCCTACCACTGTCGAAGGACACCTGCGCTTTTCTGAATGAGTTCGAAATGTTTTCATAAAATACTTCATTTTCGTCCTCATATTTTTGTGTTACCTTTTGATATGTCGAAATTTTATGATTGTTACTATACTTTCTTATAATGAAGATTTTAACAGTTGATTGTAAGTATCAACTTTAACTATTGTGTTTGCTAAAAATGTACTTCAGTAGTTTTACGCTCTGACTATTGTTTTTGAATTGTTATAGAGTACATTGATTAATGTATTTGATTGAATTTTCCGTTGTCTGGGCTTATAAATATATTAAAATTATTATTTTTAAATTTGTTAGCATACTTCTAAGGTTTATGATTTTAAAAAAATGTGAAGTTTTAAAATGGTAGATCCAAGAGTTGGTATGTGCGGGCATGTTTCTCCCTCCAATTATAATTTCACGCCTAGGCAAAATAATATACCTGAACAAAAATCCCAACCAATTTGCAAAATATTTATTTTGTTGATTTACTTGAAAATTGTTTGTTGTGTTCAAGCACAGGACCGAGTTACGTATTGTACTGTAAGTTATTAGTTCTTAATTTCAATATGGTGCTTGAGTTAATATTTAGTTCATTTTTAGATTATGGATTAAGTAAACATTAATAATAAATGAAATAAACAAACACAGTTAAATCTATCTAACTTTTTAAAAGGAGGGGGAGGGGAGTTGTGCTCCTTTTGTCGATTTTTTCTGGATCCGCCATTGTGCATATATAAATATATATAAGTGACTTTTCTTAAGAAAATTCTTATTATATATTATATAATTTAAGTGCGCTCTTATCGTTTCATAAATTTTTTATTGAAACCTCTCTACTTGAAATGATTCTCGAATACCTGATCTAAACTCATATGATAATCATTTTTTTCCCTATCATGTATTCTTTCTAACTCCCTCACCCATTACCAAAAACATAAGAGGTCCTTCCCCTCATTTACTCAATATTCGTTCTATCAATTCATATCTGATTCTTCGAGCATTCCAAACGAGAGAGATTCGATAATTAAAAACCCCCAGAACTCTCGAACCTCGTAATTCATCAGCATTTAAACTTTTTCTACAGTGGTAGACACGCATTACGATTATTATTATTATTATTATTTTGGAACAAGTATTCGTACCATGGGAACAAAAAGAGACATAAGGGGTTGATGGGAGGGAGAAGGAGGGTGAAACAAGTAAGGAAACGATGCTTAAAAACGTCTCCAAAGCAAGTCATTATTTTTAATCACTTCAATGAGCAACGGTTCTTCCCCTCATACCCCCAGAGGAGTGTTACAGTATTCGAAAAATGTTCCGACACAAACACCAATTCCTACCTTATAAACAAACGATGACTAAGTTCTGTCTTAACAAGTCTCCGTGGACTTTTTTGATTTGGAATTATTGGTCCGTATGAAACGTCGCACAAGTCAATACTGTGTCCCTTAGTTTTCAATTATGAAAATATAAACTTTTATTATTATTCGAGATTAAACTTATGTCCACGCTTGAGGATAATTAGGGAAAATACTTTTTTGTTACCCCTCCACTCCCCTTCTGTTCTTGTGTCTTACCCTCCCTCGTACGCGTGTTCCTTTATGTGGTGTTGGTGATATTTTTTTTAAATACATTATTATTGAACGTTGCTTATTTGGAAATGAATTGTTAAAACTTTGGATTCCTAGATATTTTAATGGGGTTTTGTTATTGATATTTGGTGTACGTTTTTTTAATGAAAAATGAATTTATGTATGTATTTATTGATTGACTTGAAAATCAGGTTAATTTTGTACCTTTCTCGGTTAGAATTGTCTTCTTATTTTTAAAGCTTTTTTTTTCCTTCCCCTCTTAAATAATGTCTAGACGTTCTAGTGATCCTTTTAAATTTCGGTAAAAACTCATAGAGGGAAATTTCTTCGTATTCTGTTTTTATTCTTTATTATTTATAAATTAAATTCGAAGTTTCAAACTCTAGAGCTTCTTCATATAATAAAATTGAGAATCGTTTTAACACTCAATGAAAGTTATTTGTAATTATCTGCAAGTTTATATAAAATCTCATGACTTTTTTAATATTTCTAATTTTTTTATTGTTTGTAATATTAAATGATCTTTTTTGTTGTTCTTTTGGATTTTGGTTGTTGGAAATATTTTTAATCATGTAATTAACTCTCTAACCTCTTTTTGTATCATTTTAAAATGGGCTTATAATTCTACCATATGTATTTATTGCACCTACCGTATGCGTAGTAAATTATACAATTTCGACGAATAAATTTTAAATTAATTATTTTATAAATTTTAAATTCATTTCTTAGCGATTTAACATTTTGATGGTTTCAAAATAAATAAAACATGACGACTTGGTTAAATAATTATCATCGATAATTGTTTTTAAGTATTTAGTGATTTCACTATGAACTATAAAAAAATGGCATGTTTTAAAATGTTCAAAATAAATGTATGAAAAATAATTTTCGCTTTATGAAAAAAAAATTGGGACTGTTATTCATAATTGTTTAGAATTTTTTCTGGAAAGAGTTAACTGTGGACAGATACATTTTAATGTAACTATGGCTTAAGAAGGTCTTTTGGACCCCGGAGTATCCTTAACAGTTAATAAATAATTTCCTGAAAAAGATGTTTAAAATGTGAATATTTGCAAATATTAATGAGAGATAGACCCAGAGAAAACAAAACTATGTTTATGCTTTTGATAAATAATAAATTTTCTTGGCTATTTCATAATAATTTCTTTAGAGGTTATGAAGGAAATAATATATTTATAGAAAATATAAGTCATGCTAACTGCTACTAATGTATGAAAATTGCTTTTTAAATTATGATTTTTCATTTTCTGAGGGAAAAAAAACTATAGAAACAGGTTGTTATTTATTTTGCGTTATACGGTATGGTTTATTCACTAGTGTGAGCACACATATCTCACGACGGTATCGCGTAATTTTGCTTGGCAAAATAAAATGTATGATTTTCAGTGTACATTGAAATATCTCTTGTGAAATCGAATTAACTGGGATCAGAGCCTGTTCGGAATATCGGAAATCTGGATTAACCGGAGAATGGGAAAAACGAAATAAAATAAAACATACTTTCAGAAAATCACCTTTATGTTGAGCAAATCAAGTATGAATCATATTTACAGAAGATAAAGTCGTCTACTCGGCGAACAATAGATGAGCGTTTTAAGTTGTTTTATAGCGCTTCCCATCTAGACAATATAGCGCCGTATGCCATTTGTCACCGGTGATAAAAGGTATAACTAAGATTTTGTTGACTTTTCACAGAATATTTTTAAAATCTCCCACACCATTTTTCGTTCATATATTTATAGCAGTGAAAAGATTTCAGTTAAGAAAATAATTTTTTAAAAATACGTGGATGAAACAAATAAATATTGCTATGGAAATTCGCACATCGCTTCTCAAAGAAGTGGGGGGGAGGTCTTCCTACTGACTGCCTGGGTGATTTGGAAATCTAAATTAAAGGGAACGACTTAACGAAGCTCCTCTGTTTTAGAATCCTATGTGGTTAGATTGAACCTTATATATATGTTGGTAAGTACAGTAGCCTCTCTTTAATTCCGCATTCGATGGTTCGTCACGTTATGTAATCCGGCATCGATCACGAGATACCCTTTCGGATTTTTTTCGTATGGATTAGTCAGTTTCTTGACCTTGACCGCTAGGTCACGACACAGAGCTCCCCCCATTTTTGCCTGTGTTTATCTTAACAGTCAGTTTTCATTTCAGTACAGTTTTTCTTATTTTCTAATGGATTACATATCACGTTTGCACAATGTTACAACTGTATACATACAGTACAATGTACAATAAAATGTTATCGAAACTCGACAAATGTTCGTAATAAGGAATAATAAGGAATAATAAGCGTGAGCATGTGACTAGAGTAGCTCTCGTCACAATTTCTTTTAACTGTCAATAAATTGTGTTACATTTTTCTTGTGTGCTGCGTTTTTCATCAATACAAGAGTATTCAATTAAATTAATGTTCAATAATTAGATTTAATTTTGAGTTGGTAGAATGACGAAATACTTTTTCGGATATTTATACGAGTTTTCTTCTACACTGACTCCGAATGTGCTTGTGAACACTTAAAAAACATGTTTTGTTCATTCAAATTTTTGTTTAGAGTGATTTATTTTTGGTATCTCGATTAAAATAATAATGACGCTAAATAACCCGGCATTGCATGGTCCTCTCGAATGTGCCAAATTAAGGCTGTCCTAGCGTAATGTTAAAGAAAAGGACCGAAAATGGAAAAAAAATAAAAGAAAAAAAAAAAAAAACAGCGCTCGAACATTAGTTTTATATTTTGATTAAGTTATCCTGTAGAAAACAGCATATTTTAAAATATTTATCATTTCTATATGAATCGATTCCTTTTTTTTTCCTGGTGTAAAATGTGTTCCATGATTCGTTTCCTATACTGTAATGCTAAATGGACTTGACGTATTCACGTGAAAAATGGCGTATTTTTGGAATATTCCTAAATTTTAAGAATTTTACATGATAAAAGGATGTATGGGATGCAAATGTCTCAAATTTGTGT
>BMAW01060994.1:203809-254191 GCA_019974015.1 Nephila pilipes
AGTTTCTGTCAAGTTTTTCGACATCAGGCGAAGACATCCTCAAGAACGCTTACTGTACTCGGAATGTATTTTATTCTTAGTAGGAATATTTATACAGCATTATAAATGTGCTTATATTCGGAATCCATGAAATTTGTGATAAATGACACTGCTTTAGTCTAACGCCTTTTATTATTGATTTCTATTAATTGTTCTTGATATAGTGATGATTAAAAAAAAACACACACACAAGGACTTACAATTTAATTTACATGAAGTTATTTGTTTTAAAACAGGGTTTTAGCAATTTTATGTATGAAAAATAATTCCATGATTTAATTTTAAAACCCATCAATACCTTCATTTAATTATTTTAATTATTATAATCCAAAGATTCTTCTGAAAATAAGGTTCTTTAAATAAGTGACCTTAAAAACCTTTCATGAACTTGCATCTTAGTGCCTAAGGCCATTTCTCAATGTCACCTCCAGCTGGAACCAGCCGGCTGATCTCCTTCAAGCGTATATGACACATTGTGTATACTTTCTATAAATCCCGTTCTTTTTCAATGATACTTACTTTTAGACTTTTTTTGAATCTCACGTTTGTCTGTTTTCTGTTAGATTTATACTTTATTACTTTTCGTGTTTGTTATTGTTATCAGAAGGAATGAATGAATGAATGAAAAAAACATGCCTCAGCCATGCCTTTGTGTATGTACGTGAAGAGCAAGCAAACAATACCCAACAAATAAAGTAGGAACTGATTCTTTCTATACATAATCCACACTTTTCCTGTGTATCGGCAAATAATAAATTTGTTTTCTTTCGATTCTGCGTAAGCATGCCGTCGCAATAAAAGCAATCAAAATAGTGGATTTGAAGTATTTTCCTTCCTTCTGATATATGCAGTTGTGATTGTTTTTGTGCCTGTGATGAAACGGCGTCGTGATTCATGGTGAATTAATCAAATGGATGGACAGAATACGTTTTCAATCGTATTTTTTTCTTTCCTCTTTACTAGATACGTTGTTTCATTTGTATAGCGCAAAGTAAAAAAAAAGACAAGTTTGATGCCATTCAAACGTCCACTTTTAAATATCAGCGCGGTATAATTACTACGTAAAAATTATTTATAATCATAACTGTATATTATGAAATTATATATGTATATTTTACATGTTCAGATCATCAGAAACAATATAAAAACATCGATACCAAATTTTGTAATACATATTTAACGTGTACAGGGAGGGATTTAGTTGGAAAATACGTGCCACCCTCCTTCTCGTCATAATTTCTTGTGCTGACAAGACAACATATCTGAGCAGAAAATCTCAACCAAATTTGTCAGTACTGTAGTACCTCTGGTATATAACACCTCCGATTAAGGGACACCTCTGTTCAATGGACAGTTCTGTTGATCCTGGTCTCTTTGAAAATAGGTACTCTAATAAAGGACACCTCTATTTAAGGGACAACATGTTTGTTGCGGTTGGCATCCCTTATTAGGAGGTACAACTGCATTCATTTTGTTGCTTTAGGACTGAACAATCTATCATACTGTAAGCTTTTTATTCTCAATTTGAATATGATTTTTGAGTTAATATTTAATTAATTTTTAGATTGAGGATTAAGTAAGCATGAATAATAAGCAAACACAGTTAAATCTTATGAACTGTTAAAAAGAGAGAGAGAAAAGAAACAATTGTAAGTTCTCTCTCTCTCCCAATTTTTTTTTCTGGATCCGCCTCTTAAGTTTTAAAAAATATTTATATTATTTTAACATTTTTAAAATCAAATAATTTTTAAATATTAAGATTAATTTTAAAATGGTTAAATTTGAAAAGAATACTTGAGCAAATTTTTGAAAAAGGTCCTTTAATTAAATAACTTTTTTTGAAGTATTTTATTATCATATGAATATCATATTTAGCACGTAATAAAGTGATACCTGTAACTAAATAAATATTTTATCGAGAATATTAATTATCCTAAAGATCATGAAATAAACAAATTTAGTTTCTGTTCATTAGAATTTTTACATGTGTATGTTAAGTTTATTTGAATGCATATAGGGATTAATTACGCTGTCTGATATTTATAAAATGCGAATAATTATACAAAGTCTGGAAGAGCTCGTATAATTTTTTTTCTTCTTCTTATGGTCATAATGAAGGACATTGTAAGAATAGTTCCGTTTCCTTAGCAACCCTATCGATTGATGTTATTTGCAATACTCCTTTCAAATATTTTAAGATTATTATTAAAATCTACTTCTTAGCTGTTTTTTATAAAAAAAATGCATGCGCTTGACAAAGTGTTCAGAAGCATACTTCTACTTTATTTGAAAACCTTAATTTTAAAAGAAGTGTACTAGTAAGTATTTATTTATTTATTTGCAAATTTAAATTTTAAAAAAATTTGTTCTTATTTTAAAAGATAAATAATGCGTTCATGTCTGTCTATTAATTGATCGCAATGTATTCAAATATCGCCCTCGAAATTTACTGAAACATTAGGATATTATTTTCACAAAATGCTCCCATAACACATTCAAATTCATTCATTCACGATATTCATAGGTATCATTTGCTTCTTCAAAAAGTACTATGGGCATCCGTAGGCCCTTTTTGGAGATACCTTAGATATCTAAGTGATGCATTTGTTGAATCTTCTGGATCGCCTTCACTAATTACAGTGTTTCTAGTAAATAAATTTTTGGTCATATTTTCAATGGGGTTGAGAGGAGAAATAGTAAATTTTAAATGGGACATGTACCTTAATTCGTTGGTTTCAAATGTAAACCGGTAGAAGTAAATATGAAAATTCCAGTATTTGGAAAGGTATTTCGTATTTTAGAGTCTCTTTTTGTATCTACATATATGTTAAAATGAACACTTGCCTGTATGAATAGAGAAATAATTCATAATTAACGAATCGTGGTTGAGTATTGTTTTAATTTCATGAGAGCTAAATTTTAAAAGTTAGGTGGAATTATACAATATTAAGCGAATGTTAATTTTTTTTAAATAAAATTCTCTACTAAAACTGTTCACCGAGACAAATCGTTAGACGCTTTGTGGTATTCAATGTTCCCATAGAGTCGCAGATTCGAATCTTGGTTCTGCCATCGTACTTAATTATAGAAATAGCAGCATGTTACAAGTACATGAACCTCGTGAATTCTTCGTCATATGACTGTGTTGCAAAATTATAAGAAGTCCATAAAAATAGTCACGCAAAGCAATATAGTTTACATTGTTTCATTTCAGTTATCTCTTGCTTTTTCAGCCTTTCGGTGCAGAGAAATACAATTTTGTATTCGAATTCAGACATATTTCAATAAACGATTTTGTAAAACGACGACGAAGTAAATATGTGGAATCATAAACTAAGAATAATATTTGATTATCTTACAGACTATAATATATATATTCCTGAATGTTGCCTCTGTAAAAAATATGTTGGATTTTAACATGCCATTTTGAATTAAACATCGCCGTTCATTCAAAAGAATACGAGTTCTTTAATCTTCCTACTTGTGTGTTAAAATAGCTACTCTTTGCATGTATGGATTTGTTAGACCGCTTTATTTAATTTATTTTTGTGTTTTTTAATAGATACAACACATTTTATATCTATTAATTCCCCCACGAGCATTGTTTGACATGCAGACCGTCTAAAAATATTTTATTTTTATAAGCATTTCTATGGATATTAGCGATATGAATTATTGTCAGGTAAAATATAATTTTTTTTATTAAAAAATAATTCTACAAGTCTGAAAAGTAACATATAGTATATTTTATATAGTTATATAAAAGTAATATATGGTAATAAATTCATCTATTTTAGGAAAAATAGTTGTCATAATTAAAACGCATGGGAGCTATCTATCATGAAATAAATTCTAAAAATGGATACATTAGACCCATACAGGGAAGGAAAGTTAATGGAGTATACTATTTATTAGAAACAAATGAGCAAACTTTAAAAAATAAATTTAATTAAAATAACTAATTAAATAAATTAATTTAGTTAAATTTTTAAAAATAAATAACATCTAAAAATTAACTGCTCTTGGGGATATTTTTCTTATATTTCTTTCGGCAATGAGCGCTATTTTATTTTATAATGGACTGAAACATATTATCTGTAGTTGCCACTTATGTGATACAAACTTAAGTCAGAAAGGTATACAGTTTCGATTACGATAAAAACTGAACAAAGTTTATTTTAATAAAAGTCTTAAAAATATTTCAAAATAGTATTGCAAATGAAATCAGTCGAAGGAAACTGAGGAAACAAAATTATTCTTAGAATTTTTTTCTTTAAAAACATAAAAAAGAAATTATATGTGGTCTATACTTGTACTTTGACCATCGCAATTAAGTCATAATATTAATATAGCATTTTTGATGGCCAATATCTTTTTATATAATATTATATATATATATATATATATATATATATATCAAAAAAATATTAATATGTGTCAGACCCGTTTTTTTAAGAATCGCAATACTCTTCCTGTTTGAAAATTTAAATAATTACATCTT
Organism: Nephila pilipes; assembly: GCA_019974015.1. Lineage (NCBI taxonomy): Eukaryota > Metazoa > Arthropoda > Arachnida > Araneae > Nephilidae > Nephila > Nephila pilipes. The sequence goes on from BMAW01060994.1 coordinate 208,350, forward strand.
ACGATTACCATTAACTGGTATTGTTATCCAATCATATTCAAATTGGGTTTTGATAGCTTGTTGTTTTATGGCATTGGATACAAAAATTAAGTAAAAAAGGTATGACACAGGTGGTACTTCTGTTATAATGATATAGTATGGCAGGTGGTACATTACCATCGTACGCTATATTTAAGCGTTTTAGAAGTAAGGTCAGAAAAACCGTAAGATGAACCAAAATAAATACTGAAGCAATAAAAAAGGGGTTGGGGGAGGGGAGGGAAATAATTCATAGAAGTTATAGAATTTAGAGAACTGGAAGAAATTATTACATAACTTAGACACCTAAAAACGAGTATAATTTGCCCAGTTTTTTGTTTAAGTTGTTAATTTTATTTAAGATATCTTGAGAAATTTTATATTCTTCAAGACTCCAGATATTATTTTGCATAATTTACGGTTGTTTAAATATAATTAAACATTAGGTACACATACACATATTAATAGGTATTACATAACGTTACGAAATAAATTTTTGTTGAATGCCACTCTCTCTCTCTCTCTCTGGTACTGTTTTAAAAAAATTCATTTACTTCAAGACTATCTTCGTTGACTTATTTTTTAATATTTAAAGTGTTCTTTCTGTTAAAAAGAACTCACAAATATTATAAAAATAATATTAACATATTTTCACTTTGCTATTGTGTAGAGAATATGTTTTAAATGTACCACTAATTTTTGTTTGGTTCAATGAGTGTTTTCTCAATAATTCATTCCTCGTGATATAACATGTTAGAATTAGAAATTCTACTAACGTAAAAATGAAAAATTGCATTTTTATTCAATTTTTTTAAACTGTGACGATACGAAAACATATTAACAAATTAGGAATGGTGTGTAGTATATTTTATAAATAATTACATTAACTTGTATTAGTCTATGTGTATTTTTCTGAATGTTTCTCAACTGTAAGAATATAAAAATTGAGTATGATGTATGAGTACATATGCCATAAATACATAAACTTGTATTAGTGTTTGAGAATTTTTAGCTTGAAAAGTTTCCTGGTTTTGTCTTCCACTTAAGATTAGTTTAGGTCTTTTTCCGTAGCAACAGACAACGATTATTTTTGTTTAATAAGCTGAGTAGATGTTAATGATGATAAATTCTTCAATAGTATTAAAGGCTAGTTTGTTATAAATAGAAAAATACTGAATAAAAGAAATATTTTTTTCGGTAAGAATCATAATGTAGAATGAAAATAAATAAATAAATAAACAGAATGATGGTTATATGCACAAAAATTTCCTAATGAAATTCATGATACCTGTATTTATTTTTGATGTGATATCGAAATCATGTTGCAAAAGGTACAATTTATTTCTAAACTCTTACTAACCCAATCAAAAACTCTAGCCAGTAACTGGTATAAAACATCGAACGCCAGATAACGAATGCGTCAAACCATAGCAGCACCTCGTATGATCCTCAAAGCAGGTGGGTTAAAAGGAGCAGCGACCGTCCATGTGTTTTCCCGAGGTAAACAAAGCCATCTGCCACCGAGGGAAGATGAAGAGCAGGAGGTGCCCGATGGGATGAAAAAGGATGGGGAGGGGGAAGATGCTCTCTCCAGCCCCCCTCCTCGTCTTCTTTAACTCTTCCTCTCTCAGCACGTATTCGGGTGAAGAAAAGAGGGTGGAAGTAAAAATGGGAGAAAGTTGAGGATGGAGAGATCGGTCGGTCCCAGTTGCTTTAGACGGAGATTAAAGGGTGGTTGTGGGAGGGTGATCAAGGGGGTTGATTGGGTTGTTTGTCAGGTGAAGATGGAGGGGGGAGACAAAAGAATGGAACGTTTTGTAGGTGGAATGGTTTGGGGTAGTTTTTAACAAATGGATCGTGTTGTTGTCGTGATTTTAGCTCGTGAAAATGTTGCTTTAGGTTGTGAAATTGTTTAGGATGAAGAGCATGTGAAGTAGTGATTTTTATTGTTAAGAACGAAAGAGGAATGGCTTGTTAATGTCTAAAGTAAAGAGTTGTTTTATTTTATAGAATTGAGTTACTTAGGGTAAGAGTATTTGCAGAGTTAAAATTAGAAACATTGTGCAAGTTAAGTTTAAATTTCTTGGAATCTTAAAGTGTTAAATTTGAGCACAGAGAATATTGAAATTTTATAGATGTTGCAATAATAAATTTAGTTTTTATGAAAATTACTTGAAGTTTTTTTTAATAAGCAGCATATTTATTTGTATTCTCGTTCATTATTTTAATGTATTCTAAAGTTTTATTTATTGCTTTATTTGAAAAAGCATAGCTCCTTTACTTGGAATATTAAAAGAGGAAGTAACTGTTACATTTCGTTAATTTGTGTCAGGAGTTTTCGGGAGGGGGGGGGTCTTATCTTTAGTCAACTGTAATTGAATTCAGAAAGTATTTTAATTTGTAAATCAACATAACATTTAACGTTAGAAATAAAATATATGTTTATATTTATTATACTAGTATAAATGATATTGATACATTCTAAAGTAAATAATTGTAGTGTGGATAGTATTAGACACGACTTATTTGTTTTGACTGCAGGTTAAAAATATAAAATATCTTCTAATTAAGACGGATAATCAACTTTTATTATAAGTGTTTGCTTTTATTTTGTTGTTTTTATGTCTTATCTTCTAAAGCAAGTCTTTTAAGTGTATCTTTAGATCAGTATATTTTTTTGAGAAATATATTATATTTTTATTATAATTATTACAAATTAAGAATTTTTTTATAATTATTACTAATTTACTGTATTACATATAAGAAAACTAGGATAAGTAATGTTTTCTTTTTTAAAAAACAAACAGTGTTACATATATTAAGGCCCACTATTAATGATAGAATAAACTCTAAACGGACTGAAAGATAAGTCAATTGAGTTAGAGAGGAATGCAAACAACTACTTCATATCGAGGGGAAAAAAGAATTTCGTTAAAATGCTGGTTCTCATTAATTTGTGTATTAGTAGTCAATTTGAATATGACAGGGGTAGCCAACTGCACACTGCCTTTGTAAGCAACATTTCAGAAAGGTGTATTTGAAATAATAATTTATTCAATGTTGCCAAACGAAAATTGTAAATTTTCCCCAGAGTAAACTTGCCCCCTAAAATAACACTGTTTTGTAAATTTTTCCTCCCTATAAAGTCCTTTTCGATCACTTGATTATAGCCCTAGCGATGGCCTTAATAACCATTGTTGTAGAGCATGGAACGAGATTTTCATCACGAGATTTTCATCACATTTCGAGATTTATGAAAAAAAGGTAATATTTCAACGACCTTTCTTAAATAAGAGCTTTTCCAACCATTTTTTTAAAAAATATTTATTAATGTCGCATTTTACATAAGACGAGGTTTATTGACGTCGGACTTCGTAATTTTGAAATTCGGTCAAATGTCGAGGACGACAGCTGAGTTGGCACCTACCTCTCCAAGCTTCCACACCCATTCAGTCAGAGGATCTGGAACCTCCACAGATTTAACGTGCCTCAGTCCCGCTGATTGCAGGTCTTAAGTACATTTGGGACTCCAACCCACGACTCGACGAAACAACAGTGGACGCATGTTCGCAGCTATAACCAATAGACTACTGCGGTCACCACGTGATCACAGATAGTTTTGTGAGGAGCCAGTAAAAATAGACTACTGAAGGAAACGATTCGAGTCCCTCACCCCAAGATTTCCCCGTAAATATTGCCACGTAAATCATCAAACTTTCGACAGCTAACTACTAGGTTGGACAACATTCATAAGGCATCCACAAGAAAATTTAACTTTGAAACATTTTCTCTACAAAACTGTTTGATAGTATCAGTAAAATATTTTTCTACGTTTTTGAATAACGTTGTTAAATATTTCTTAATTAACAAAAGAAATTAAGCAAAACAATTATTTTTGAACATTCATCAGCTTAAGTTTACTAATGATTTTATTAAAAGCGAAATAAGTTACTTACTTTTTGGACATTGAGTGGTTTACTATATTTTATTTACTTAAGATACTTGCCGCTCACTTACGAGAGCCATACGTGGCTCGCGAGCCATGCTCCCTCCCCCTCTGCGCCTTTTCTACTCAAATAGATTTAACGAATAATCTTTCATTCAATAATCGTGTTCGCAAAATTACAGTTTTAAAAAATGTTAATCCCCCCCCCTCTTTTGTTGGTATTTTATATTTTGTTTAATTATTAGATAGACCCTTATTAGGAAAAAGTGTTGTCAGGAATTTATGTTAAATTTGTTGCTTATTAATTTATAATTTTAATTTTTTTGTTGTAAACTTATGATGCTTTGCTTAACATAAAAATTAATATACATCGAATAGTTGTTACTCAGCACTTTTAAATTCAATTTGTATTTCTCAGTAAACTTTCGAATTTTGTTACATTCATTTTGAAACCAAATCTTGAAATTTGATTATTTTTACTTTTTTATGTGTAAAATTAGTTTAAATATAGAATTATACTTTATTTGAAAGCGACAAATTAATTATGTGTGCGTGTTTTTTTTTTTTAATTCCAGAAATGTTAACATTGAAACAATTTAACGAAGTAAAAGATACTGTATTCTCCTTTTTATCATTAAACTGCCCAAATAATACTTCCATCTTGTGATCAATACTATTGTCCCCCTCCTCTATCCCTTAATGGCCCCCTAAATTGCACATGGTACTAATTTCATCCGATCATTTCCCTCATCTCTGACTATATCGTTTTCTCTCCCCCACCTCCTCCCCCAATTTTTCTGTGGAAAATATACTCCTAATACACTCTCAATCCCCAGCCACCCCCATCGCGCTTTTTTCTCGAAAAAAGACTTTATTTTTATTTTCTATAAACCACTCTGAAAATGGATGAAAAAAATTAGTTCCCGTTTTCTTTTTCGATAGATTAAGGATTTATAAAAATAAAAGATTAAAGAAAATAAGATAAAAAAAAAGTAAAGGATAAAAAAGTCTGGCTTCGAAAATAATGAAAGCTTTCCTTTCTTCCTATCCCTGCCGTGTGTCCGTTGTTTATTTGTTTTTAATACCACATAATTACTGCCTATACCCCTGACTTAATGTACTCTCAATCTTCCATCGTCTTTAGAAAAAGTTAAAAGTAATGCACACACACAAGAAAAAAAAATCTCGTAGGTGCCACTTCTTATGCAAAGTGGTAAGAGTCAGGGCCAATGAAATCAGTGCGGTTTTTGCAATGTTTTGCAATTTCGGTGAGAAGTTTAATTTTGCATGTTAATTTAATGGTATGACTTCTTGGAATTTTTTTTTTAATTTATTGAGGTTTCGTATGTAAAATATAATGTAGTTTTATTGAATAATATGTTTTGCTTTAAAATTTAGCTACATACAGTTTTGCTATTTATTAGAAACTTATTTAAATCAAATAATATTGCTAGGAAACTACACAAAACATGAAAGCTTCACATTTTCACTCTCTTTTCAACTAAGCCTTGAAAAAAAAAATTTCAATGCAAAGAATAAACTTAATCATTCATACATTAAAAGAGCTGCTTTTGCAGCTATTATTTAAAGATTAATGTGGAAATATTTTATGTTTATAAAATACCTACAAAATATTGATGTATGGTAAAAATAGAGTATGCCATTACAAAATTAAAGTTTTTGATTTAGTAATTGTTAAATATGAGTAGTACTCCTATGTAACAAAATTAAACACTTCAATTTTGATATTGTTTTTCTAGAGAGGGCGGAAGGATACAATTTATAACATTGACAGCTGTTTCAAAGCTTTGCTTTGAAAAACGCGCTGGTTGCTAGGCAACGTCATGGTTTTTCTTTTTACTTCGTCAAATGTTTTTTTAATTAACCGTTCCTAAAAACAGATGCAAATAAAGTTTCTACGGCGTATATTTCTTTATAATAAAAAAAGAACAGATTGGTAACATACATTTATTATCGCAGACTTCAGTTGCATCTTAATTTAATATATCGTCTGTGCCCTTGAGATTTTGTTGAATTCGGTCATTAAATTCAGTGAAATGTATGATGTGTTCAAATTCAATAATACGAATTCCAAAATGATGTCCAATTATTTTAATTTTAATTTTATTACTTTTATTATTATATTTACAATTTCAAACAAAAGAAATGTAGATATTTGAAATTTTTATTAATTATAAAAGCAGTTTTTGACAATTATTTAAATTAATTCTTCATTTCATTAAGCGATACACCAATATTTCTCTATGCATACTAGTTTACTTAAAGAGCTACGTGTATTTATAAATTATCTCATTTATAAAAACACATAAATATAAATTCTTTAATTATATTCAACATGTAATAAATACCTTTGTTCACATAATTTATGTTAGTAATGTTATTTATATGTAAATTTGAAATATATGAATTTGAATGTTTCATTTATGAATATTCAAATAGATTTTTAAGTAATACAAATATAATTTATAATTTTATGTGTTACATTTTATATGCTATATTTTATTTAAGTCAGTTATTCCTCTGTCGATATGAGTATATTACTTTTTTATTTCGGTTAAATAGGAATGTTGCTGAATGTTGTTTAGTATTTGAGAATGTGCAGTGACTTTCTGTTATAGTGAAAAATGCTTAATTGACAGTATTTCACCGATTTTAACAGCCATTTTTTTTTAAAAAAAAAAAACAAGCTCGAAAAAAAAATACACAAATATTTTACATACTTTACGGTATCTTGGTGATAATGCCTTTACTTTTTATTGATTATTCATTATAATTGATTTGGAGGTGTTTAGACGTAACAAATTTTTTCTAATAGACTGTGGAAAATACCCTTTTTTTTTTAAACTGATCGATGTTTTGGGGAATATTTTTTGTAAGTTTTATACATTCTCTGACATCACTGTGGAATTCGAATAAAAAGAAATTCTAAAGAGGGAAAAAAAACGTTATCGTAGAATACTCGCAAAAAAGTTCTACGGGAAAAAAATTCGGAAAAAAAAGGCGTGCTTAGGGGAACTCTTTTATTTCAATTTGTTAAGATCTAGTTTACTTAGGTGCTTTCAGAATGTCTCAAGACATTTTATTGGAAATGGAATTTCATCTCTTTTTTGTCGTGTTTACAGTTAATTTTTTACTGTAGCGTGTCTTCTCAATATTGTTCAATTTTTTTTTTCGCTTGTACTATTTTTTCCTCAAAATAAATTCCAACTTTTTTGTAGTTTGTAAACTTCTTTTATGTCTGTGTGATACTGAATTTTAAATATTCGAATAAATGCTTGGGTTTATTGAAAATCTTTGTTACTTGTTTTTAATCCAAGTGCTTTTTGGAATAATGTTATTCTATTTTGTATGAATATTTAAAAAGAAGGAATTTCATTGTATTTTATTCTTTTCTTTGGGTGATACAGGACATTATTACTAAGAAATTTATAATCCATTATAATTATAGAAATTTTAATATAAATTTTTATTTTGTTAAACTTTTTTGACAAAATTGCTTAAAATTTATAGATATTTCAGCTTAGATATAAACTATATTTGTATTTATTATGTGGTTAAAAGCGTTTAAACATTTATAAATGTAACGAAATCAATCCAAGTGAAGTACCAAATTCTTTTTCTGTTTTGAAATACTGGATAAACTTCTCAAAAGGCCCCGAGGACTAAAACATTTAAAATCTTGTTCCTTAATTTTTTTTTCAAAATTTTATTTATTTCTTATTTAAAAAAAAAACACAAACTAAAGCTGTATTAGAATTTGGTTCAAAGAGATAAAAGGATTTTTAGAAAATATGTTTTATATTAAAAAGTGTTTTTAAAAAAATATGTGCAATATTTCTTTATTTTGCGTGCTTAGTACACTCGCTTCAATTTTTTTGTGTATTCTATTATTTCCTTGCATTTTTTTAGAATACCTTGATGATTTATTTCAGTAGCTTGGTCAAGTAAACTAGTAAGAACAAAATGTTTAAAAACCAAAAATAATTTGAATATTGTTACAAACAATCGCACACTTATTTATTCTTAACTAAAACACGTTGCTTCCTTAATCATGTTTATATTTTGTTTGTAAATTCGTGAGAAGTATTTTATATGTTTCAATTATATATTTTGCATGTTTTCTCTTCTTATGATCCTTTCTTATTATTCGAAACACATCCTTGTATTCAATAAACCGCGATCTTAAATCAATATATTATAAAAGATTTCTAGTGACATAACAAATATATATTCAACGATTTGAAAAATGTTTACTTTTGCTCAGAATCCAAAAATGTAGTTTTTACGCTTGCCTTAGTGATATTTAATAATCGAAAACTCTTCTTATTCATAAATTGCATTTCAATCTCTCTGGCATTACATTCATACGCAGTTACATTTCATTTAAAAGTTTTAATAACTTGTCACATTGGTGCATGTTGTGTTTTTATCGTAGTATATATATATATATATATATATATATATATATATATATATATATATATAATGATCCTGTCGACTAAATGTAACGTATTTACTTTAATGTTTGTTCAATATTAATGAATCATTCCATACATGGCCGAAATAGTTTTATTTCCATATTGTAGCAGACTTTAGACGGACTTCGGCCGCCGAAGACCGAAGCGATATTACCATACAAATCTCAAATGATCATCAGAGAGAGAGGACGAGCGTAAGAGAACAGCAGTAAGGTAAGGAGAGGAGTATAAGAAAGCGTTTTTCGCTGTTTTGCTATTTATATGAGGGAAAATTCATTTAACCGTCAGAGTCCACAAGGTCTGAATGGAGGGACTTCCACTGAAGATAAGCATAGACCTAAAGTCTGGTATGGATCATCCCTACAGGTCTGTTCCGTTGGGAAGAGAGCATTGTCAGCATTTTTTTTAAAACGCGTGATTGAATTAATTAAAAAGAATAGGAATTGTATCAGGAAATACGAATGAATATTATCGTTTTTAAGGAGAGAATGGGCAAATTTAGTAAATTAAATTATTTAAGTGAGAAATTAATGGGAATTAAGTTAAATCATTATATATATATATATATATATATATATATATATATATATATATATATATATACACAGAGAGAGAGAGAGTCCCCCCCCCAACTAATTATCGTCGTTTACGAGTACTTCTTAGAACTGTTAACTCATTTTCCTCATTATTATTGAGTTTGCTTATTATTAAGAATTAGTTCCGACTTTTAAAATTTAATTATTTTTATTTTTCTCCAAAATTCTTTTTTTAAAAACAATCCTTATTTAATTATTCTAAAAGCACTGATTTTGTATTAAATCTTATTCTTTGCTTACAAACATTTTGTTTTCTCAATATTAATATAATTACTACTTTTGTATTGTATTGTATTTATGGTTAATAAAAACATTCCAAATTGGTCACCATTTAATATAGACTGTCATTAATTTCCAGTACTGCAAATAGCTGGTGTAAATGTTTCTTTTACGGCGATAACAATGCTTTCTTCTCTGAGACTTATACCACTGTGTCTGCGATTCAGATGATGAAAGTTATATTTATAAAAAATGTCGGTGGCTTTTAAAAGCGGTTATCAAGGAATAATGCATAAAGAGAAATAAAGTACTTTCTTTCTCTTTTTCCCATTGCGATTAAGAAAATATTGACTGCCGCTAGTGATGATTATTGTCCAAGTCATGAAACTATTTCTCATCCCTCGATATATTTATTATCTTCCGGTGGTTTCAAATACAATTTGCTATCGATGCTTTAAAAAGTTATTTTGTTTAGTTTTCTTTTCTGCTTTTTTTTTTTAATTAAAAACTGGTGAAAAAAGGGGAAAAAAATAAAGTTTTATAAGTATTGGCATGCATTATTGTTATTGAGATTCGTTAATGTTGCTTTGAAAATAAATAAGATTTTTCTAATCAATACCTTTTTTATTTTAGTTATTTATTTCGGAACAAAAACGGAACAAATTTTTGTTCGTTTTCTAGGGGGAAAAGTAATTTAAGAAACTTCTGTGCATAACGCTGTATTTTTAATATGTATATGAATGTAATTTTAATTTTCTCCCAGCTTTTTTTTTACGGAAAAGATGAGAATTATTTGTAATGCTTTTACTTATTAAAATCGTAGTTTTTATGATAAACAAGAAAATTTTAATTAATGTGAAATTTTTATAGTAAAAAGTGAAATAGTTTTTTTTGTTCGTTATTTTTATTGAGATTCTCCCCCTCCCCCATTTTTTAATATAATTGTGATATATTCATCATTAATTTTAAATGTGCTAGAATATTTTCTGCATTGAGAACTTAGTTGATTCTAAATATAAATTCCTTATGCATTTCAACTTTTTAGATGCTAATGTTTCGACTTTTTAGTTAATTTGTTGATTCTGCAATAACTAAACGGAGGAATCTTAATTTCATCTCTTTCTTCATATTATTAAAATCATATGTTAGTTTTTGCTGTGTGTATCTAATGCATTTGAAATTTATGTGCTTTTAAATAAAAAATAGGTCAAAGAATATTCAACAATTTTCAAAATTATAAATAAATCAAGAGAAATTTGCTGTGTGTGATGACAGTTATAAACTCACTATAACTCATAAAATTAACCTTAATTGTTATACTAATTAGTTTAAATAGTTTCCAGTTTAAAGGAGTAATCTTTTTCTTGTTACGTAAAGTAATTTTAATAATTTACTTATGCTTAGAAGAAAATCTTAATTCCCCACTTGTCATTTCTCTAACAATGAAATCTGTGAAACTTAATATTTTCGTTTTATAAAATCATCTCAGTGTTACCCACGCGAGAAGGAAAAAATGTAAACACGTAGGACGAGTATTAGGTTTCGAACATTACATTTCGTTCATCTCAATTGGCAGTGACATGATCATTACGTCACGAATTGTATTAACTATGACGTCACCAGGACTTTCCTCCCGCTGGTCAAAAACAGAAGTGATTAGCGAGCAGTTTTTACCGGTAAAAATGCTCGGCTATTGGAAAAGTTTAGAGAAGGGAGATCGCAATGGAGGAAAAAAAAAGAAGCTGAACGGTTTAAGCTTGATTACCTGTACCCTATTTTATTTTATACTCTTTAACTCTTTTTTTTTTCTTTATTTTTCCCACAGTGCTCGGGGGATCCCTTTTTCTCTTCTTTTTTTTTATCCACATAAGTTTGATGATCGTTCCGGGGCAATCAGGAAAGTCATTGTCTTATTTTAAAGTATATAGCTGTGGAACAAAATAAAGTAGGAAAAAAAAAAGAGGAGCTAGTGGGGATGGATTTAAAAAAAGAAAGAAAGAGAGAGATGGTAGCTGCTAGAGAATCGGTGGGAAACTACTTTGTAATATCGGTTTTAAAGCCTTCGGACTCTCTTTTAATAGTGGGTTCGATTTAGTAAATAAAACGGTTTTAGCTTTTTCTTCCAGTTTAAATAATGCTTTTCCTCTTTAGTGGGTCTAATTATTCCGAAGTTTTAACATAAAGGTACTTAAGTATTAGTCCTAGGTGTTTTGTCTATGCTTTCATTCCTTATTGGAATTGCAATTTGTGCAATTTGAGAGGATTCGTCCTCTCTAAGAGCTATTTAACTCTTTTTCTACCTTTTAAGATTGTATTTGCATCACTAAAATGTATTTCAAATACTACTACTTCAATTTATGAAGAGAAGTAGTTGAAATTGTCTATTTACGCAATTGAATAGGCCATAAACGCTGAAACATAGAACAATTCATTCTCGTAGAAAAGGACTATTATATTCCCGTGTGTATACCTGGAAAACTACTACATATTGTATTTAAGAGCGGAAAAAAAAATTTCTCTCAAAATGATTCTCGTTAATTCTTTGGAAGTTTTCGTGAAAATTATCTTAAAAAAATTACCACACCTTTTAAAAGTATTTTTTTTTATTTACTCTATAAAAGTGATTCTTAAACATATCCTAATCCTTATTTATGTTATTTCTATGCCTTTTTCTGACTGTCTGCTGTGGAGTTTAAATCTCTCCACGTTAAATGTTTATTTGCATCCATATTGTGTTATTTTTATTGTTAAATTGTGCAGCTCGCGATTTGATTTGTATTGTTTCATTGCCAAAGCCTTTAAATTCGTTTATCATAAGAAAGATGTGAAGGAAAACAAATGCGATGTCGGGTACGAAAATTGAGTGGATTATTTCCAAAAGCTTATTGTAAACAAGTTTAGTGAAAATGAAATTTCGTAATTTGCTTATCTGTAACGGGATTTTACTTGTAATGCATGTTATGAGAGTGAAAATATGAGATTATTTTATTGAATGTAATAGTTTTAGAGTAGAAATCTGCTTTGATGTAAATCACGTTTAGAAATGTAGCAATGTTTTTGTAACGTTTCAGATGGTATTTCTAGAGCTTAAAGATGTTTGAAACAACACTAGTACGATAACTTCTGTCTAGTTATGTTATTTCTTTCTCTCTAAGTATTGAAGATTTTCTAAAAAGGGTTTTAGAACAAACTCTTGATATCAGTAAATTGTGTGATGAAAAGTCACATCCTTCATTATTTAACTCAGAAGCCTTTTCTTAAAGTTTTAATTAAATAATCAATAAGTTCAAGATTCCAATTGAAGATACAAAAGAAAACAACACAGCTTGTTATAGCTATTAAATTAGAACACACATGCAAGATCTCTTTCTCATCCCTCTTAACTAGCTAATCCTTGTTTATATTCTATTAATAAAATCTTAGCTTACCAAATCACTCGTTCCTCTCCATACACTTCTAATTCATTCAGATTGAACTCTAACTAGGAGTCACTTTTGTCCAAACGTTTAATTACGATGATTCAATTCAAGCAATAATTATCTATTAGCTTGTCGTTATCTTCTCTTTCCTTTCAATTCTGTTTCGCTTATATATTACTATCTCTGGTTCAATTCACTACACTTCCTATCTTCATGTAATTCGACTTATAACCTTACATTTGGTTGGCAAAGAGGAGCGTCCATTTTCCTTCTTTTTAAGTTGCCTTGGTACTGAGTGCACGTATTCCACTCTTTAGCGTGCTGTGACGTCCTCTCTGATGACAAAATACTGATATTTGTATATGCTACAGCTACCTTTTCACTGTAATATTATATAGTGTGCAAGAAGCCCTTCTTCAACAGTTTCATTGTTGTATGTTTAAAAATACATTTGTTGCTAAAGTTTACACTCTTGTGTATATATTCTCAGTATATTGTGTCACAATTGTTGGAAACAATATAGTGTTCCTATGAATCTCTCCAATTCCTTTATCTTTTTCTTTCATACCCACTAAACTTCTTCTCATATAATTAAACTAAATTAACATGTTACGGTTTCTAAGCAGTTAATTAAAAGGAAATAAATGCTCGTGAGAATACGTTACAAGGGTAGCAATATACATTGAAATAAAGATTTTTTTTAATACATCAAAATACTGTTTTGTTATATGTTTCAAATATGAATTATTTTGTGTGTGTTTTCTATCAATACAGATAGTAAAAATTTAAAATTTTACTTTTGTGAAGAAGAGTTATTTCTTATGTTATCTTAAACTGATAAATTAACTTACTTTCTTATTATTTTTGTTCTAATTTTTTTTTCCTAATCCAAAAATTCAATAACAGTATTGTATATTTTAGTCAGCATGATTTGAAAATAAAAAAAGTAGATTAATTTTTCGTGCAACAGCTCTTTAACCGTTTTTAATTGTTTTACAAATTTAGAACTCATATTATAAGCTCACTAGGAGAAATTAAGGAGAAAAATTCATTTTTATTGAATTTGGAAAAATGTTACGGAAACGCATTCTTATCCAGTAACTATCATTTAAAAATTTAAGGACCGTCCTCATAGCTCTAGTGCGACGTTAATTAAACGAAACTGAAGGAAATACTGATTATTTTGGATGTTCCTAAATTATTTGTGAATATCAAAGCTCATTTTTCTTTTATGCAATAAATTTTTTCGATTAGTTCCAAGATCAAGCTTGAGTAAAATCAATTAAAACTTCATATGGTTTTAAGACTAATTGGTACATGTTAATTGTTTTAACTTTTGTTTTTCTCTTATTTGACAAAATTTCTACTTAAGTAAATTCTGTTAGTATGAATAATTACACGGAAAAAAGGAAAAGGCTTGAATTTTAAGGTTTAAAATAAGTTCTTGGGAAAATGTATTGTTTCGGTTGAAGTATAATTTCGTAGATGAACTTTCTCGCAAAAAGTAAACCGACATTTATAAAACTGATTTTAACCCCTGCGTAATTATTTTGTGGTATTAGCTGAGATAATAACTTATCAAATAATATACGTAAGTTGCAGATGATTTTAAACACTGACGATCATTTTCCTTCCATATGAAAATTTTATAGCCTTACGATTCAATATGAAGGTAGGGAGAAATTAAGGTTTTCATTTGAGATAATACAATAATAAATCTAAGTGCATAATATTTGGTCAAAATTCAAATCTTTTGTTTATCTGTGTGTGATTTAATGATTTCTTGGTATATTATCTTATAAGAATTCCCCCTCCCTCAAGTGTGTGCATATACTGAAAACTTACTTATTGTTGTTAAATGATTGTGTAAAAAAAATATTGGATTTATTACGATGATGAAATTGTCAAATTGTTAGTACTTATTTCTGTAATCACTCGGAAATATCCATATACTCATTTCATATCGTATTCGATTTCTAGAACCTTTTTTTGACTTCTTTTTTGTTCCATCCTTTCGTTAAATAGCAGCGCTAAATCTCACCTTCATTTCACCATTATTTTTTTTTTATTCTCTCAACGCCATCTATTGTTCGAAGCCCGAAGTAATTAGAAAGCATTAGCAGTTGCCGCTCAACGTAGTGTCTTTAGCGCATTATACGCGAGACCATGGAACGTACCGAAGCCTTCTTGATTGGTCGACAATTGCTGAGCCAAGCGGTTTTAACGGGTACGGGGAATAGGAGAGAGGGAAAAAAATCCTAAATGAATGAAAAAAAAAGAGTAAAAATCAACCAAATAAAGAGTAAAAAAGCAAGGAAAAAAAACCGGAGTTGTTTAATTTTTTTTCTCCCCCTTTTTTTTGGAAATCGATATTTTGGAGATGTTAGGCGGACAGAGCATTGTTTTTTTGTGTTCATGTGTGTATTTTTGCGAGGAATAAAAGTTTATTGTATGGTTGGCTTTAGATTAAAACAGAGATGATCCCCCCAAGGGATATAATGTAATTAACTGATAATAACTTCTTAATTTCTAAATGTTTTTGATTATTTCGTGTTATTCCGTTGTGTGTTTCTCTCGGAATAATTAGTTACTTTTTTTTGTTTTCCAATTTAATTTTAGTTCGGTATGAGTAATTATTTTTATTCTAATTGTTTTTATTACATTTTTCCCCTCATTTCCTTAAATGTATTTTTTTTTAAAAAAAAAAAGGCATGATGAAAACATGATAATTTTTTTTTAAAAAAAAAATATTATTCGCTGCTACGATGTAATTTTTGAAATAAACAACTGTAATTTTTTTCTCGTTAAAAATTATTTATTTCGTAGATATAATACATTGTTGCAGAATAGAAAATGTAAAAATAATCTCGATATATTTTAATTAAATTATATGGTATGCTTATTGTGTGTTTGCATTTGTGACTTAAAACAATTTCTAGCATTCATGCTGAAACTGTTAATATTTTTCGCGTCCAAAATTATTCTCTTCAATAATAATAAAAAAAAAAAAAGATCTTCAAAAATAATTAAGCAAATGCTGCTTAATTTGTTTTCAGTAATTATAGAGGAATTATATTTTCATAATATCTCATGTACCGTAAAATTTTTTTTAAATGGAAACAAAAATTGCTTCGCAGTATGAAACAGCATGAAAGTGGAACCTTCACCTTATGTACCGTAGCAAAAAAGATTAGCTACTGTATATTTTATGACTTACTAATGACAACTTAATGTTTCACTTGATCAATATATTGTTTTTAATTCTTTAAAAGTTTATGTGAAACTTATGAAGAGGAATTTATGAATGCTCTTTTTAACGTAGATTTCTTCTTTTTTATGATATCTGAAAACTCCTTTTCATATTAATAGCTATATCATAAGGTTTCATTCAGCTTGCAGTCTTCCTATCAACCGCTTCAATTCTCAAATTTGGGGAGGGGGGGAACTTTAAGTAAGTAATAACTACATTATTAATGAAGGTTTTTTCCATACTTTTCCAATTTTTGAATTGGGGGGGGGGCGACCGTGAAATATTCATTTTATTTAACATTTCTCTTAATGTGTACCTCTGCAATAAAAAAAAAATGTTGACGTTGCATTTATAAGGATCTCGAAGACTATTCGTGGTTGACCTTGTAATTTTGAACCACATTCAAGAGACGAGGGTGACACTTGATCTAGCTCCCTAATCCCTTTATTAATAACAATTATAGTTTATGTTTTCTTCGCAATAATATGAATTTCATCTGAAAATTTATTATTATATACAGTTTTATTACGTATAGCATGTATATTATTATTATTATTATTATTATTATACAAAGTTCTACCACACACACACACACACACACAGAGAGAGAGAGAGAGAGAGAGAGAGAGAGAGAGAGAGATTCTGAATCTAATATCAATCAACAAATTTTTAAACGATTTGGAAATATGTACAAAAAGATAGACAATAAATGATGTGCGAAATCGTGTTGAATAAAATATTCTATTTGATGAGAATTATTAAGTATAAAAAAGATTGCTTAACGATTGATTTAATTATATTTTTTGAGCCAAACTGTTTTAAAAATGCGAACTATATTCATCGAAATGATATAGAAAGAAACTTTTTTTTCTTGTACAGTGTTACACAAGCGCGGTATCAAAATATATTTTAACTCGGATGAAATTATTACTTGGTATTAAATTAACCTGTCTAACTAAAAATTTTGTAAAATAACATTGATTTTAATTATTTTAGACTTTTTAATGTTATTATTGTAATTTCCTTCTTCGAAACTAATAAATATCGTGTCTTAACTCTGTATCTTTTCATTATTAACAACATTTTAAGTTTCAAGGGTTTCTGTTAACACACACACATATGCATATACTCGGCGTAATACATGTGTATATATATATATGTGTGTGTGTGCGTGTGTGTGTATGTGTGGTTCAAAAAGTAATTGTATTTAAGATATGTGACATCATTACTGTAAATTGTTATTACCTTTGGGAGCTGCCATCTATTAAACGGAACCGAAGCAAATTTGACATTGATTCCTCTGTTAATTTTGGTTTGGTATTCATTTGTTGCCAAAAGAAAATTTGATTGCTGCCGCGCGGTGCTACCACCTTCGGGGAGGCCTGAATTCATCATTTGTCACCGGAAATCAAGCAAAAATCAAAACGTTTTTGCTTCCAGTGAATCTTTTCCAAATGAGTCGATTGGTTTTATTAAAGTCGCACCAGAAGCAACACGAGGGCTATTGTCGACGGAGCTCGTAATTTTCAACCTCGGGTAAGTGACGAAGATGACACTGAGCTGCACCCTCCTCCTAACGTCCTACCCCACTATCCTGACGAAAACCGCAGCCGCGAGTTCGATGCTCGTAATCCACTAGGGCGTCACCGCGACCTAAAAAAAAAAAAAAAAAAAAAAAAATCGAAGATAGTCTCATCGGCCGGAAAAGTTATGATGAAAGATTCGTGTAGTGAGAAAGACGTCATGATCACGAATACGAGTTACTGAGACTTAGACAGCTGTCTAGTGAGTCATGATGCTTATGCAAAGCAAGCAATTTCTAAATCTTTTTGGATATGAATTTACAATATTTATTTATTATGTTATTAATGTAATAGTGCTAACATTTTAAGTCACTTATGCAAAAAAATAATATTGCCCGTAATTAGAAAAGTACTAACAGGTTTATTATGAAATGTTATTGTAGCAAGATAATAATTCTTTACTTTGTTCAGTGATAAAGTTCTCTTTTGTGTTTTTAATTTAAATGGTTTATTTTTGTTGATGGTTATCTTTATTTTGATATTTTACTCTATTTCGTAATTATTAATCTTTCTGTAGTGCAATTTTTTAGGATTGTCATTTTTTTCTACCGATTTTTGGTTTTTAATTATAAAGCAATAGCCGAATGAGATAATTAGAGAGCCCTATAAAACGAGTTTAAACACGCATCACAGTCCCAAGTCTGAGATAGCATTTTTATTACTTCATGTTCTTGAATTGTTTCATCATTTTCTTTGTTGATTCTAATTTTCAAAAATTTGTTTTTTCTCTTTAACTTTTTCTTAAATGTGTGTGTTTTATGATTGTTTAGTTAGAAATTCTATGGTTCATAAAACCTCGAATAAGATTCTGTTTATCATTTCACGACGTAAAGCTTTTTTTTTTTTTTTCTTGTATGAAATATAGTTTTCAGTGAATAACTACAAATGTATTTTTAAAAAACACGTGAATTTCATTTTAATTTTTTAACAACGATTAATAGGTTTTGTTCTATTGCGTTCTAGAAACAATTTTTGTCCTCGATTGCTAATATTATTTTCATCTTAGGAAAATAAATGTTTTACTGTAACGAAGCCCTATATAAATCTAAGTTAATCTCTCCGGTCATTGTGAATCAAAGTAGTTTATTTCTCAGTCCGCTTTATGAATTACAGTAGTTAATTTCTAAAGCCGTTGTGAATCGTAGTAATTTTTCTCTCAAGCCATAATTAATCAAGGTAATTTATTTTTCTTAGGTTGTAAAGTTTGCACCATCTTATTTATCAGTATCTTAATCATTTAAGGTGACCTAAACACTAAAATATGCTTCAAATTTTGTATTTTTTAAAAAAAATTTTACTGTAAGCAATACAGGATACTTTTTTTGGTTCTACTTATGTACTATATATGAGAATTTTATATGTAGAAAGTACAAAAAGTGAAATCTACTTTATCCGTAGTGCTGTTAATTTACATATTATAGAATGAGAATACATAGGGGTCATAATTTTCTTACATAATGGTAATAATTTGTTAAAAGTTAATTGTAACAAATTTTTAGTTATGCGTAATATTTGTGTTAAAATTGTGTTAAATTTGAATCATAAAATTAGAAAAATTTGTAATTTAATTTTTAAAATTATAATAATGTTCAGTGTTATAAAATGTTATGTGTATAAGTAGTCTGCAAATTTTCATAAAAGTTATAACGACGTTTTTATAAGTTTTTATAAAATGTACCTAAATATTAGAGCATTAATTATACATAAAAATGCAAATATAGCTATTAATTATAAGTGGCTCATATGTAATCAATTTATTTTATAAATGTGATTTTCTCTCTTTGCATGAAGAAATACTCAAATAAACAGATATCCGAGTGTTAAAGTATGCTTTCCATTGCTTTTAATTTTAAAAAAGTTAGAATTTTTTAAATTTGTCACAAAATAAGTTAATTTTTACTTTAGGAAGGCGTTTCATTTACCTTCAGGAAATTTATTTGGATTTGCATCCAGTTGTTTTCATCAACATTGTAATAAAGCTTTATACACTAGAAAATGATGCCGAACCATTGCTTTTGGTAATGGGTTTCGTGATTCTGAAAAACGAAGTAACAAGAGCAACACTAAGTCTGTGACTCACTTTTTTTTCCAAAGCCATGGGAGGGGAGAAATTAATTGGCGTTTGTAAAATGAAGATGAATTGAATAATAAAAACAATTTTTAATCTTCATGCAAAATTTAAAAAAAAAAAAAAAAAAAAAAAAATTAATGTTCTTCGTAAAATCAAAAATAAAAAATAAAAAAAAAAAAAAAATTCTAATTAAGTGCGAAAAAATAACGAATGTAGGGGGAAATATAACGATGAAAGCAAAGCAAAACGAAGTATGCTTCTACTTTTTTTCCACACTTCTTTCTTAACTCAACAATTTAAGATTTTTTACTCTTTCGTGTGAATTTTATAAAACAAGCTACGTTATGTTGCATTGTCTCTAAAAATCTTTAATTCGAAAGTATTTCGTTTATTGGGGGGAAAGGTGGGTGTTTTTTCCCCCTTGTCGGAATGTTTTGTTTTTGTTTAAATAAACGTTAAACTTGAGAAAGTGTGTTTTGTATATATATAAACAAAGTTCAATTATTTTTAAAATAAATAAATATTTAGTTTCATTCGTATTGTATTTTTATGTGCAGATTTTTTTTTTTTTTGAAGATTATATTTTATTACATAAAGAAGAAAGAAAAAAATGTTTATATCATATAAGAAAACAAGACTATTTTTTCACTTAGCATGCAAAAACGTTTGGCTTAATTTTTTTTAACTTCTTACTTTTGAAATAATCTCGCATTTTACCTTGTGCGTAAACTATTCAAAATTTAACATATCATGTAAAAGAAAGGCTTGAAAAACTCTTACGGTACAAAATTTAAATGAATGCATGTTATAGTTTTTTTTATTATTTGTTTGATCCAAGGAAAATGTCTGTTTGGTGTGATTCGTTTATAGTTATTTGTGTTTTTTAATCTTAAAATTCAATGCTTAAAATAGTATTTTCGGGCCTATTTTATTGCATAACAGATATAATTAATTTTTTTAGTGAACATTATTTCAGTTTCATATAATTTTTTGAATAATAATTTTAATTTCAGTATTTTGAGCATCAACATTTTTAAAACTCTTTTTTCCTTTTTTTCCCCCAGTAAAAATAGAGACGGGGAAAAAAATTATAACACTAAGAAAGAATAAAGTTTAAAATATCTTAAGTGTTGATCCCAAAGATTTCTGTTTGAATTTTTTATTTGCACCTTTTTTAACTCAACAGAGGCGGAAAATGACACCTTTTTCTCATCTAAGAGGGAATAAATTTAAAGCATAAAATTCTCGAAGCGTTCCTGTATTGTTCGTAACCGCGACTGTCAAAGGACTAAAGCCCACTTACAAAACGACGTACTATAAATAAATAGATTTATTAAAAAAAAAATAAGGGAAAAGAGAAAGAAGGGGGAAAAAATGAAGAGAATATCGCTTTTATGAGCTAAAAAATCCTGTCTAAGGATCTTTTTCTTTCTCCTTTCTTTCCTTCAACCTTTTTTCTTTACCCCCACTCCCCCTCCTTTCCTTGTCTCGATCCCAAATACCTTGTGCTGAGTCAACGAGAAAAATCTCGATGTAAACACCAACGTATCGATCCTAGAGAAACTTGAAAATAATAATAACGAAAAAAAAAAGTTAAAATAAAATGAAGCGTTAGAAAAAAATAGAAGGGGAGGCGAGAGAATTTTCAGAAAGCCACTGGTCGTGGTTGCGCAATACACTACTCGGAGAAGGTGGGAAAAGGTTGCATTTCGATCTTTTTTAGCGTTTTACGAGGCTTGACTGGAGTGTCGGTAATAGGCAATAAATGATTTTTTTTTCTTTTAAAACCCGCCCTCGTTATTGTAGCGTATGGGGACACGAAAGAAATCCTGAGCAGGAAACTTTCAAAAAAAAATCAGTACTTTTAATCTTGGTGCTGCCATCTACTGAGCATCGGAAGAATTAATTTGGGAAAAGGCGAGCTCTTGCTGAGGAGGAGTGGCTGTGTGGTTTTTATTTTTTACTGTGGTGTGGTTGTTAGGAGCCGCGTTTACAGGGGTGGGGTCAGCGGCGGCTGCGCGCACGGGAAAGAAGTGATCTTGGTTTGTTTACGCGGCGCAGCGCAGCGCGTTGTTCGACTAACGGCCGCTCTGTACACATGCAACTTCTCCATGTGCGTTCGTAAATCTGCATTAAAAGTCGCGCTTTGCATCGATATGTCATTCTGTATCGATAACAGCGACGTCGTTCAGAAGTGATCGATTAATTTCTCGAAATCGAATTCTGGTAAGTGGGAACTGTATTATTATTTTTGATTAATATAATAATAGATTATGTGATAAATATCTTTGTTTATCATACACAGTATTGTTTTTTTATATTCCTCATATTTAAAGATATCATTTTTTTCCCTTCAAAAGTTTTTTCAATTGTATTTTTTTATTGCTTAATTTTTTAAAGCATTCTTTTCAATGCAGCATTTGAAGACACAGTTCGTAAGAGAAAAAAATTTCCATATTCACAAAAACATTTCTTACAACAAAACCACTCTATCTCAGCTTTGTATAAACAACGCTTTTTTAAAAAAAATGAATTACAATAATTAAGATTGAAAAATCAAATATTTATCTAAAATTTTGCTATCGTTTTAATTGAATATAAATAAGTTTATGGAGAAAACTATTTCTAAAAATGAATTTGAATTAAAGAGATACTGATTAAAATTTTATGATATTTATATAATTCTGTATGAAGTGAATAAAACATGTAGAAACTTTTCGAGGGAAAAAAAATATCATTTTCTAATTTTATAATTTTTTTAAAAAAGTATCTTGAATTTTTCCTGCAAGATTGACTTCAATTATAGAAATAAAATTTTTATTGTGTCCACGATTTTTAAAATGTCATTTATGAAAAGTAAAATGCTCTTTTATAAATGTGGAATTAATTTTTAATTCTGAATATTGTTTATAATTATTTCTTTATTATCAGTTAGTTGTGTTACTGAAGTCAATATATAAATTATTAAAAAACATGTTTCTCTCACTGTTTCTATTCCTTTTTGCTAAATTTTAACAAACCTTTTTTTTTTTTTTTTCCTTTTAAAAAAATCTGTAATTATAGATAAAATAATTATAAAAATACTTTGTGTTTGCTGTACTTGGAAAAATGAACTAATTATTTCATTTAGTACCGTAATTTTTACTTATTTTTGTTTTTCATATCTATCATGTTGTACAGTGATTGGCTCATTTTATTTTTGTGGATTTCGTTTTTAAAAAACAATGTAATTACTTTAAACATAGACATACTCGTTTTAGATTTCAGTATGGAGCACCAATCATGATTTTAAACAGTTATATGAGTTAATGTCTGACCGGGCCTTTAAGTTTCATCAGGCGAAGCCTACCTCCGATTCGATTGCCTTTGGGCCTTGGGCGTTAATTACCAGCTGATTTTTAGACAGTATCGAATTTGAAATAGGATATGTATTATCAAGTAGTTTTTGAATTTATGAAATCATTTTCAACATATGTATTTCATTTTTATCGTTGTACATAACTCTATTAAGAAGCAACGACATGGCATTGTTATATAATGATCTTTCGACATATATTTTTTCCTCAGTTAAATTTGCCATAAATTTTGTAACATAATTTTAAAATTAGAAATTAATGTCAAGAGCAATATTGATGCACATGTAAATGCATTGTAAAACAAAAGTAACGAAAGTTTTCTTATAATTTATAAAAATTGACCTAATAAAATTCAACAAATATTTAAAAAGGATTTCTTTTTCCAAAATCTTTCCTAGAAAGGAATGCAAGGCGTTTAAATTGCTTTAAATTCATATTGTTTCAATACTACTTAACTCTCTCGTTTAGTTTTCTTTTGGTAACACGATTCTTTAAACAAATTAATTTTTAAAATGCAACAGATATTTAAAAAGTAATTTTTTCCAAAATTCTTCCTAGAAAGGCATGTACAGCGTTTAAATTGCTTTAGATTAATATTGTTTAAATACTACTGTATTCTCTCGTTTAGTTTTCTTTTGGTACCACGATTATTTTAATAAGTTTTTTTTTTTTTAAATTTGAAACGCTTATTTTTTAAAATTACTTCAGATTTGCTTATTTGTATTTCTTCATAAATAATTTTCTGGTTTATTTAAAATGAGCGTCTTATTATTTGCTTATAATCCATCTAAATGGGCTTTTTTTTTTTATCTCCCATCCCTTATTAGTCCTTCCAATGAAAAATCTGTTAACTTACAGTACTATAATTTTTTTTAGAAACCTCGTCATTAAATATTATTTTATTGAAATATTTACTGTAAAATCAAAAATATTTTCTCTTAAGCCTGTTAGTAATTTTTTATGTTGAGATTTTGTTTTAATTTACAATAGTATATTGTAAAATTCGGTTTAAAGAATTTATATTTATGAATTGTTTTCCCTTTAAAGTTTATCAAAAGAGTTTTTTAGGGAAATAGTATTTATAAAATTTCACATTTTTTTATAAAACCCTGTATAAAATTATGAATGAGGTGGAAACATTTTTAATATGTCTGTTTTCGAAAGTTTTGTGTTCTTCGTTTGATTCAATAGGATGTCTTCGTTTAGAAAATTAAAATTAATAAGCATTTCACAACTATCAAAATTTCGACTGTTATCGATTTCTTTTATATAAATAAATATAACTAATAGTTTTTTTAAAAAAATTCTTTCTAATGATAATTTCTAAATTTTTACAAGCTTTTATTTGATTTTCTTTGTTCATATGTATGCCTTCCCATAGCAAATTTTTTCTCGAATTTTAACCTTACTTGTATCAACTAATCGAGCTGGAATTTCGCATACAAGTATAACACTGCCGACAATACAATACAATACTATACTATGTCCAAGCAGTGATGGACAACCAGGGTCTTTAGGGCCGGACCTTGCATTTAACAACGTTGAATTACATTGAAATTTTGTACATAATTTGCTCACATAATTGCGTTTTAGTCTAAAATGTTCAGGCTAAAAAGAATTAAATAAATGTAAGTAAAAAGGATTTTTAATCAAGCTTTTATCTAAAGACGAATTTAAAGATATAAAATTAATTTTTAAATATAAAATGATATACAATTTATAAAATCTTGAGACGTTAATATTTCTTTTGATGTCATTTGATGTTAGTAGCTGTAGTCTTAATTCATTTGTAATTACCTTGGTATCTTAGTTAAACACTTCAGGTCTTTATAAAGTATATATTATAATACTTTTAAAAAATTTTTATTCTCTTTGGTCCATCTTTAAATAAAAACTTGTTTTAAAAAAAATTTTTTTTTTTTTTTTTACTTATATTTGTTTA
This sequence comes from Nephila pilipes, assembly GCA_019974015.1. NCBI lineage: Eukaryota > Metazoa > Arthropoda > Arachnida > Araneae > Nephilidae > Nephila > Nephila pilipes. The sequence goes on from BMAW01060994.1 coordinate 233,249, forward strand.
AGTTACTAACATTTTTAATTTACTAAAAAGCTTCGAAGACATTGAATAATTTGCTCTCTCTGTTTTTTGGTAATAATAAAACCATATCATTTCAAAAAACATTTATCTGAAAATACAATCACCAATATATTATAACAATATGTACAAACAAATCAACCATCGCGTGCACATGATTACTATACCTACTTTTACGGTCGCGTGCATTTGATCAGTTTACATGCATTGTCATTCAGTTTTCATTCTGTAACTTTTATAGACGATTGTAAAAATATCGTGTAATAATCTTTGAGTGATTTCGGTATCTGTTTAAATATTGCTTTTGGGGGAAAATAACAGTGTAGTTTGCTCTTAATTTCTATGCATTTGAAATTTCTCAAATGATGTTTTTCAACCTTTTTTTCATCTGATCATATTTAGACGAGTAAATTTTTTTTGTTTTCTTTCCAGCTCATGGTAAATTTTTATTTAACAAATATTGTGCAACTAATAATTTTTTTTCTCACCAAATTTTGAAGCGTAGATAATCCTTTCGGCTGCAAAGTAATCCGAAGAATTGATGTGTTTAAATTCAGTCATCTAAGCTTATTTCATTAAAAATGATCAAAGTTGTTTTTTATTGTAAATTAGTTGTAATTCATTAAAATTTCAAATAGATGTTTTTGTAAATTTATTTATGGTTAATTAAGTATCACAATTTTTAATGAAATTCGGTTAGTTACAGTTAAAATCCTTATATGAAAGAGAGTTGAAATTGTAACATATTACGATCGAAATGCCAAGTATTTCCAGCTGCAATTTCTTGATATTCAGCTTAAAAACATTGTCACACTCAAATATTTTTGCTTAGCTTTTATTTAAAAATTATTTCAGTCGAGATAGAAAATCAGAAATTTGTTGCTTAAAACTGAATATAAAATAAGATTTTATTCAAGTTATTGCAATGATATTTTAACTTACTCACCTTATCTCTGCAGTGTTAATAAACTATCGACAAATCTTTACTACGTCGTAATATATATTTTAAGTTCAAACAAATGAAATTACATAATTTTTTAACCATCAAAGGGGCTTTCATTTTCGTACAACCACAAAATGTCGTCACTACCTTTTTTCGAAATTAATTGCTAAATGTACATAACTTGTTTAATCTTATTTGATTTCTTCTAACCGATTCACAATAGATTAAATTTGAAATGTATTAAGAATTTATTAAGACGTAAAAATATATATTATTTTCATTTTACTGCAGGAATAATTACGTTTAGACTAAAATGTATTCAATTTATTAATAATTTTATCGTTTTCGGTATATATATATTTCTTATTATTTTATTTCTTAAATAAATAATAAGAAATTAATAATAAATTCTTAAATAAATAATAAATAATAATCCTAAATTTCGGTATATATATAATAATCTTTTCTTTCTTATTGTAATATTTCTTCTTAATATTATTACCTTAAAATTTCTTTTATATATATAAAAGAAATTTTACATAACTATTCGAGACTGTGTTATTTTATCAATAAAAAAAGTTAGTATCTTTGGGGGCTAAATCTGATCTTAGTAAACTTTGCCTCTAACAATTTATTTTTATTTTAAATTAATCATAAAGTTCTTCATGTTCACATATTGTAACATGAGGTTTACAGAAGTAAGTAAAATCACAAACAAGAAAGGAATTGTAAAAAATTCATTAAAACCCAAAATTGTTTAATATATGGCAAAGCTTTAAACTTTCTTAACGAGTTAAGGAAAAATGGGAGGCCAACAAATATTTCTGTTGTATAATACTTCTGATGTAATGGAATGATTTTTAAAGTTAAAAATGAGTATTAGTTTTGTTCAAAATTCTTGAAAGGGATATTTCAGAAATGAGATGCAAATCACCCTGAAAGAATTTTTCATTTATCTTTCTAACTTATTTGATTCGAACTCTTTGAGGTGTTTTGTTTAAATCAACATCTCTGAAAGCTATTTCCTTCTAATATTAAGAATCAAGATTCTAATTCAGAACCTTTTTTTTTTTCATTTAGAAAAATGTCCCAATATCATCTTCATCTCACATTGTTATAATGCATGTAATCATTGTTATTAGAAACGTTCTGTATATGTGCAGTTTATATTCTTTTAACACTTAAAGATGTCTTAGTTAATTTGGCAGGGAAGATTAAGAATAGGAAAGGTGCAAGATGCTGTACTTTTTTTTTTTTTGAAAAATTAGATTGATTCAAAAAATGAATAGTATTTTATTGTATGATGTTGTTTATATAATAAGTCAGAACGTGAAGTTAATATTAGAGTATTTTTATCCGAAAAATATCTTCGGAATTTAGGTGTAACTCTCCCACTTCGCTACTAAGACTCTGAGCCATCGAGATGCAAATCGGTCAAACAAATCTTTAAAGTAAATTTATTCTCGGAATAATCCAAATACAACTTTTTAATGAACGGGGAGTGGTTATTGACTTGAGTCCTAAATAAAGATTAAAATGAAATTTTTTCATATCGATATATGTTAATACTTCCAGCCTCTGTTTCTCTTGTATCCTTACTCACTACAATTCTTGAAAAGTATATATAATTTACATAACTCACGGTACATTCAAATTGTTAGATTTTCGATTCAAATAACGTCATAAAGTAGACCGACAGGTTAGTAAAGGGGAGAATGCTTCAGAACCTGTTAAAAAACTTTATTTTTAACATCCAAAAAGATAGTTTTAACGTGTGAAATGCGTGCTTTTTACAGGATGTCAGTAAAAAATTTGAAGTTGTTCTGTAAGAGGGTCTATTGAAAAACTGTAGAAATATTATTAAATTTGAATATTTTTGTGACGTTTTCATTTATTTTTTTTTCTCTCTCTTCTTAATTGTCTCTTCATCACTGTACTATGTACCAGCATGTGTATGTATTCCTTTGATTATCATTACATTAGTATGTTTGTGTGAAAGTGATTTATTTTTTCTTTCGTCATACTGCATCCATACCGATCCCTTAATAAATAATGGTCAGTATCAGATGTGTATATGTATTTCAGGCTAAACTTCTAAAAGAAAACCGGCGGAATGAAAAACATACACTCGCTTTGATAGTAGGAATTGTTTTACACCTCATGACTGAAATTGCACTTCAGTAAAACTTTGGTCCGATTTCCAGCATCTTTTTTGCTATGCATCATCTGATAAAAATTTTATTTCTCTACACTATCCAGGAAATTACAAATGCGATTTTTTTAGTGTTCTTGACGAACATATTCAATAGGAGGGGGAAGGACAATGCTTCAGGAAAGGACTGGACAAATTCATTTGTCAGCAAGTCCTGTAAGGGAGGAGGGGGACGAGGGTCTTTCGAAACAGGGGAAGAGTGGAATACACCCTCACTCGTCAATCGGGAAACGTGTTCTTTAAAAAAGAGCAAAAAAGGTTAATGTCCAACTTTTTTTTGCCCTTTTCTTGCTTTGTTCTCTTTTAGAGATATGCTGGACTCTTTTAAGTGAAGAGAAAGTTCTTGTCCAGAAATCCTCTCCGGGAATTGTAAAGTGGTAGGGGTTGTGTCCATTCTTTGACTGACTAAATATAATTCCGGTCAGCTCGAAATTTATTTACCGTTCTGCGGTCGAATGATTTTAAAACATTAACATTATAAATACGTAACACCGTTATAATTATTAAGTTACGGTGGTTGATTCATATCTGGAATTTAGAGGTCATGCGGAGAAAACGACTCAATCTGCCCTAATAAAGACATAAATATTTTAACATCAAAATCAACGAAATCAGCTTAATAATTATGAATTTAACTTGTCTGTTTAAACATTAATTAATAACTCTTATCAGAACTCTTCTCTGTGAATAACGTAATAATTCTCGTTCAGTAATAGGAAAATGACTTTCGTTAATAAATAGGTGCACCCAGAAGCGTTTCTGCTTGTCGTAATGAACCACAATTTGCATAATTTCAATGTTCGAAAATTGGTAATGGCATTTCCCTTGTTAATATCCTCTGTTTGGCGCACTTGTGCCAGCGATGATTCGATGTTTTTCTTGTAAGCTAGAAATTTACAAATGGAATGACATGACTAGACGTTGATAAATAAATTTGTAAACTATATTGTTAGTCATTCGTCTTATCAGTAAATGTAATAGTATTCCCATTTGTTAGAGGCTTTATTTATAAATATCACGAATTTTATTATTATTAGGTAAATTGTGAATTGATGTCATTTAAAGTTCTCTACACATGAAAATAAACTAGTTCTATGAATTATTGTTTCGATTGCAGGATATATAACCAATAAAAGAGTTATTAAAATGTTTAAATCTGCATATTAACTAACTTTTTGATGTATATTTATATGCCATATTATTGCATTTTTCCGTTTGAAAGAACACTAACTCTTTTTAAAATTCAAATTCTGTTTGTTTTTTTAATTTAAAAAGTTTTCTCACTTTGTTATATGTTTTTAAAGTATCAAAAGTCTTAATGTTAAAAAATAGAGAAGTTATTTTATCTTATTTAATGAATTATATATATATATATATATATATATATATATATATATTTTTTTTAGTTTTAATTGAAAATTTAAATTATGAAATCTTAAGTATGCTTTATAACGTGACACATTTTCTAAAATTATTTTCCTTCTCTTATAGTAATATCAGAATATCGGTAGATAAAGTGTATTGCAGTTTATCAATCATTTTTGCATTCAAAACGTTTCGTTAAATAAATATTTGTCATTTTCACTATTTCAAGTTATATTCTTGTAATATTTCTTGTTGAGTTTTTACAGAAAGAGAAGTGTTGACAATTATTATTTTTCTTTGAATTTCTATCTCTCATACTGTACGAAGCAGTTTTTAGTATCATAAGCATCCTAAGTTACTATCCTCTAGGAGTTGTAAAATCTCAATTTTCATTGCTAAGATACTACATAAATCCACTCATAATCACTGTTAGGTTAGTCCTAGGAGTGGAAACGGTTTCATATCTCGTGAAGTTTCTTTTTTTAGAAATTATTAATCTCGCTTTGCACTTTTTCTCTTAACTGAGGATGCATTGTGGATGTTGCGACAACTTTGTGGACATATTTGTTGGAAGTGTTTTTCTTTGTGGGTGAAATACAATTAATTATTACATTAAATCTTTTTTAAATTTGAATGATAACGTAATTTCAATTTGATTCTTTGGAATGTATAGCATTTTTTATTGGAAAAACTTTCTTCGTTTCGAATAAGATCATCATCGCTGTGCATATATACAGGGATTTTCATTTAAATCTCAGTTTAAAGTGCCAAGCAAGATCGCCTAAAATATTAAGTGCAACCATTATGTAATTTTATTTTTATTAGCTATTACAATCAACTTTTGTGAAGGCTCTTAGAAGTAATGAACCGTTCATTTTTTAAAAAAATGTTCGTTCATCATAAAGCAGAAATTTTCAATTTTTAAGTCTATTTTTTTAAAGCTGTTAAAAAGTAGGACCAAAATTAGGAATATTTTTTAAAATCGAAATATATCTCAATATTAATATTTCGTTTCGAATTCTCTGGATTATGAAAAATAATGACGTTTTTGTGTGTAAAATATGTTTCTTATGTGGACTCTAATACTTTAGAGCCAAATTAGTTTTTCAAATTGAAGCGAATAATAGCATATTTGCATGATTTTCTGAATTTTTTATACTCTGAAAATAAAGATATATTTGCATTATAATTGCATAAATTCATTTGGATATTCAAACATTTTAAATTTGTTAAGGATCTTGATTCGGCTTTTCACCATTAAGTGAAAGAAACATTGATGTTCAGTCCTTAAAAATATATATGTATTTTATATCTCTCTAATACATATACAAAACTACAATTATAGTGTATTAAGATAAAATAAAATAAACATAATTTTTTGAATTTTAATGTATAAATGTAGATCTTGCGTCATATCGTAGTTATGAAGTGGTGTAAAAAGTATTGTACGTACATATAATATTAAAATTCATGAAATCCCTCGTGACATTGAAACTAAGGTTTTTTATGATACATTTCAAATTGTTAGATATCGTTCGTCTGAAATTTCAGTGGTGTTATGGAAACATTGTATTGATTTATGTACTGTATAATTACCGTCTTAAAGTTAATTTCTTCAAAGCATTATAAATGTTTTTAAATAATTTATATATTATCGTGAATTATTTAATCTATATACAACCATTCTTTCGTTTATTACAGAAAAATGTGTTTGAAAACTATTACTTCGTAATTGCGCCAATTTTTTTAATGCGCCGATTCGCCAAAGTGCTTCTAAGAATTTTATTTTTTTTATCTTCATGTACAATGTAAGAGATTTTAAGATTGTGTGTTTTAAAGCATGATTTCTACGGATTTTGTACATTGTACATTAAACTGTAAAAGAAAATGTAATAGTTTATTTGACAAAGATATTGAAATAAGAGAAAAACTAAGCTTATTTTTAAAAAATTGTAATATTTTTTTTTTTGTATTTTTGAGTGTTTATATAAAAATAAAAGAAGGATTAATATTTTACATTTTTTCCAAAAATTATCATATTCATTGCTACCTTTCAATAACAAAAATATAAAAACAAAATAGCGAAAAAAATTTATTTATTATTGTAATAATATATGTATCAATTATTAATTAATTTACACATCAAGGTAAATACGGACCACTTTTAAAGCAGGTAAAAACAACACATTTATACGTAGTTTAACAAAAAAAAAATTAATCAAAACTCATTTTCTTCAATTATTGTCCATTATATATATTTTAATGTGTTTCAATAGCAGACGTATAAAAAGTAATTTTCAGTATTTTATAAAACTAACGATTTAATGCCCAGTATTAAGTAATTACATCACCAAAATTCCATTCCATTGTACTCTTCCATTGAAATAGATATATAGAGAAACGGATTCCGTAAAGTTCATTTTAATGGGCGATCTTCCAGTACATCCTGTACACCACGTAAAACTTCAGAAAAATAATTCTGCTGAGACTATAATCGAAATTGTTCCTTACTTATTGACTTTCTTTTCCAGATTATTCCCTACTCCTCTGTGTTGGGAGTTTTTTTTCTTCTTTCTTTGGTTCCTTGTGTGACCATGTTTTTGACCTTACTGTTAAGAAACTTCTTTTAAGTGGACTTGGAGATTGTGTTTTCGCCTTGCTGTTTTTACAAATTACCGTTTGGAAAAGTGGATTTGATGTGGGGGAGGAGGAGCAGTTTTCTTGAAGAATGATCCCTTATTTTTTTCTCTCTCTTTTAATGTAATTTTTGCGGGGATGTTTTTAAAGGGCTGATTTCATTACGGAGTGGGCCTTTCAATAAATTAGAAATTAAGTCGAATGTCATGAGTTCAGGCAAGGATACATCGGAGTCATTCTTTGAAAACGTGAGCCATGTAAACCAAAAAGTACAGATAAAGATTTTGTCTATTTTTCTCAAATTTTATTGCTTTTTTTTTTATCTGAAAGGCAAGAAGATTTTTGGGGGAAGTAAAAATTGACTGGCTTGTTAAAAGCGTGCTCGGAGAAAGTTCTGTAAAAAGATTTTGTTTTCCTTCTTATATATATAAAGTTGGTTTTAGAAACAGTTTCCTCCTATACTTCCGATTGAAAAGAATTATGTGCGTTGTGCTTAAGAAATTATGTACTATATCTACACTTTTTTTTTCTCAATCTGATTTATTGTTTTGGATTGCATTTTTGAATTCACTAAAAATTGAAACGATTGTTTTCTGTTTTACTTGCTATTTAAGTTTTGTTTTCAATTCTTTTTCGACAGTTGATTACTGATTATTTATACAACTTATTTGTTTTATGCAATAGAATATTTACTCGTTATAATTTTTATTTAAACTAAAATAATGACACCCTTGTAAATATTTAAATTTTCCATGTGTAATCTTTTTTTCTTCTTCTTAAAGTTTTATTATGATGTTGAAGAAATAGATTTCCTTCATGGTAATAATTTAGTATCATATTTTTAAAATGGAACAAACAAAATCATTTTTAATATTGTACTTTAAGGTAGTTTTCAAATAAATTTTTTATAGTATTTAAAGATTTATGACATGGAATTTTAAAAAAAAAATTATTTAAAAATCTTGTGTTCTAAATGATATTGTCCATAAATTTTGTATTCTTTTATTGTTTCGGTTTGTTTCCCCCCCCCCCTTCATAGTATGCTTTCCAAACTTCCTTTGAGATTAAAAAAAAAAAAAGGGGGGGGGGACATTAAAGATATACATTTAATTTTTTAACAATATGGTTTTATTACCTCCTTACCTTTCAAATATTTATAATTTGAAATGAAAAGATTTGTCTTCTTGAATTTTCTGAATATTTCAATGAAAAATCATATATATGGGATAGAAAAGATTTTTTTTAGAAATAAAGTAAAATATCAATTTTTCATGAATTTGATAAAAATAGTTTCATGGTTATAAATAATTTAAAAGTTACACACAATGTATAAGAACGGAAAATTATTAGTTAATATGATTATAAGTGTGTATGTTGTGTAAACTATCCAAAATATGCGCTCTATTTCGTACTTTTGTATTTAATATTATGGAATTAAAAAATAAATTTCATTAATCAAGTATGATTAAATTTAAAGGTGAATATTAAACTATTTTTGTAATTCTATCAAAGGCATTATTTATGCAAATTTATCAGTTTTTGATTTGCAAATGATTAAATGTGATTTTAATTACTGAAACATAGCAAAAGTTTCGAAGTTATTCAGGTTTTTTGCTAATTACACGTTAAATTCTCGAAAATTGCTATATAGGGAAGAATGCCCTTAAATATTTCATTAAAATCCTAAAACTGTATTAAAATAATTAGAGTTATTTAATCATATTTCATAGATAGTAAGCTGATTTATTTTGTGCACATTTTAACGAATTCTGGGTGTAACATTCTAAAAATTTCAAAAAACATAATGTGGGTATTATTAAATATAAGTAATATTTATTTATGCAAATTTGCCTTTAAAGTGTTGTTATTTTAACTCTTAAAAAACGTCTGTTTAGTTTTCTTTTCCAGGCATTTTGAATAGCGCATAAATATAATTAAAAAGAATCCATTATAAAAGAAATAATTTCAATAAAAAAATGAAGTACTTAATCTTCAGTATTTTTCATTCCTTGTGGAATATTTTTTGTAAGGGGAAACTAGCTAAAGGGAACAACTATTTTGAATAATTAGTTTTGCATTCTCATTTTCCATCTGTAAGAAACAAGTATATATATTTTTTTTTTAAAAAAAAAGCATCTACAAAAACCCTCCGAATACAGATATTTTGTTTCTTTTAATTAATTGAAAATTTTCCGACTATAAGTTTTTATCTAAGCTTCTTATCCAATTTAGCTATTTTTATTACTAGTTAACGGAAAAATATTTCTTTCCTTTCCTTACATTCAATAAAGAAGTCCTTTAACTTAAGTTCGCATTATCCAGAATTGTTTTTGAAGCTGATGAAAAATTCCCTATTTTCGAAGGAATATTGTTTACCTTTCAACGCATACGCTATTTGAACAAGTTAATGAAAATACTCCTTATTTTTATTCACGGGGCCATTTTAGTTTTTCATTAAGAGAGAAATAAGCAAAACTGCTTTTCTCTCTCTCTCTTTCTGAAGCTGCGCTAATAAAAGAAGAGAGAATCATTCCCAAACCTTTTGCGAAATATATTACGTCGCTAAGTAAACACATTCTAGGGGCTCGCACCAGTTTCCAAATAAATTTTTATAAATATGTTTTCTGTTAATTTTATTTTTATTGTTCAATTATATGACCGTCTATGGAAAAACAAAAATGCGAAAAAAAAAGTATCTCGGTATGGGGGAAAAAAGGGAATTGAAACGAAGGAACAACTTCCTGGTTTTAATCTACCAACATTGAAGCAAGCACACACAAAACGCAGACGACTTTTTTGTTTTTCTTAGGTTCGGAAAAAAAATTAAAGTGTCTTTTCAAAAGGCAAAGGGAATTGCAAATAGTTTTTTTTTTTTTGTCCTTCTTTCTTTCTTTTTCATCTTATTTTATATATAAACCTTCCATCTTCCTTTTTCTCCCATAACAACAACCAAACAAAAATAAAGAAAAGAAACGAATTAAAACGCTTAAAGTAGAGAGTGGCAGTTAAATATATGGGGGAGGGGCGAAGAGAAAGGGCGGAGGGAGTGATTTCGAATTTTCTATCGAAGTACAAATAAGTGCTAAACCTGCTAAATGAGAATCGGGGCAAAATGTCTCAATCCCGAAAATACGTATATATTTATATAGAGCACCAAAAAGAGTAACAAAAAAATAACAGACCTTAGAAAGGTAAGGGGACAAAAAAGCAAGAAATAAAAGAAATCTTTCAGTAAAAACTGACGCAATCAATTTTTACTCTTTTGTATTTCAGGTTGTGCGGATGATGCTGATGATTTAAAGGATTTTTCCCTTCTCCTGTTTTATTATTTATTTCCGTCTCTCTTTCCCGGTTATTTCAGGCTGTGCATCGTCCAAATTAAAACCTGGGTTTCATTTCCTCTTCATTTCTTCCCTCCCCCTTCTCTTCCTCGTATCCTCCCTCTTCCCCCGCGAACTCAAATATATATCCCTACCCCAGAAGAAGATTGTGTTTATTAAAATCGCCTCTTAGAAAAATCCCCCTTAAAAACGAAGAAGTAAAAAAAGGAAATAATAAAACAAATAATACAGAAATAATAAAAATTACAGTAGCTATTCACCCCCTTTTTTTACTCTTAAAAGGTACAGATGGGGTGGTTTGAAGGGGGGGTGTAGGTCGAGATGGAGAAATAATGGACAGACCGACTCACGAATGAAGAGAGGAAGATACGAATTTAAAAAAATATGGGAAAAAAATGAACGCACGGAATGAAATGCATGTACAAAACAAACCTCGGAAACTAAGAAAAGGAGAAGAAAGAAGGAAAAAAAAAGTAAAAATAAAAAGTTCGTAATTGAAACTTGCGCGTACTTGCACAAATGTATTAGTCAAGAAGGAAGGATACAGAAATTAAGCAGGACATTTTGTCTCTGACAGATTAAAATCATCTTTTATTTCTCTGTTTTTCTGCGCAGCAGTTTTTCTGAAAATAACACCCAGTTCGTTGGGGGAAAAAAAAAGAAAGAAAAATTGTGAAAGGAGGCCTGTTTACATCTTTCTGTGATTATTTTATTTTAAATTATGTCAAATTGGTTTGCAGAATGCAAGCAGTTTTCTAAGACGTTTGTCAACTTTAATTCTTTCTTTTGATGAAAAGACAGCATTCTAAGTTTAAATAAATCAGAATGATTATATTTTTAATGGAACAGATGATAAAAGACTTCGAGGATTCTTCAAAACAAAACGAATTGTCTTCTTTATTATTAAGAGACATAGTGATGCAATAATTATAAGCCAAATATCTTTAATCAGTTTATTCACTCTTAGAATAAGCTAATATCAAAATAAGTTAGTAATGTAGCGCGTTTAATTAATCGAGTCTTAGACCTGTATTGAGTATTCTATTTGTCTTAACTCCGAATTAATTTGATCCTATTCAAGCTGGCTTCCACTTGTGGGACCCGAATCAGGAATGCGCTCTTATAATATCATCTCACATTTGCTTGAACCTATATAGTGTTCCTATCAATCATGCTTATTCTTCTATCTCCTCCCCTATCTTATTTATCACACTTCTTCTAACATATAAAAAGTGATTTACAACAGTCACGGTTCTTTTACAAGGCGAGTTTTTCACATAAAACATCAAAGTAAAGTAGTAGGTAAATGGAAAATAGTAGGTTGGTTTAAAGCAAAATGCGCGTGAGAGCCCGTTATAGTTTATAGAAAACAACGCTTATTTAATTAATATTTATTATCAGTCCTCAAAATAACAAGTATTTAATTATTGATACATTTGTGAGAACGCGGGGAGTCTAAAAGTTCGTCTTGCCCGTTCGATTCCTTAGTAAACCTTATCTATTTTCGACCTTTCTTCTTGTCTCCTAAATTTAACCTTTTTTCCATTTTTCAAACGTCTACGTCACAGTTATACGTTGTATGGGATATCATAGCCTCAAATAATGCATCATTTAATTTTGACATAAAAATGGGTGACATTTTATGTTTACGTTATCAGTGGGGATCTTAAGATATGTTTTAATTGGGTTAAGAAATTTATTTTCCGTATATAAAACTAGAATATCAGTATAAAAAAATTTAATTTTGCAAAGTAAAATGTTTTTCATGTTACATATCTAAATTTAATATGAATATATTTCATTTAAATTTTATCGAAATCTCGTGCATATCACATTTTTTGTCTCTGCGTTATTTTGTAATTCACTTCTTATGAAAAATTATTAATTTAGTTAGTTTTCATACATTACTTTTTAAATTCCTATCATTTGTGGAAAAATTAGAAATTAAAACCATTGCTTTAATTTTTGACTATGGGCATTTTTTCGTCTATCAATGTAATATTTTCTCGTTTTTATGTGGTCTTAAAATTGTTGATTCGTCACGAGATCTGTCTATTTTAAATTAATGTTATAGTAGAGCGACACATTGGGTTAATAGTATGGATCCTGAAAATTTAAGCTGTGGTTTGATGACAAGTATGACATTGAAAGTTGGCTCTACATTCTTCCAAGTTATGCTCCATATCACTTTGAGGCTCAGTTTAATAGAACATATGTAGGCCCTTAATCTACCACATTACGTTTCCCCCCCCCCTTAAAATAGGAACTCAATCCCATAACTTCGTTTCTATTCCCGCAGACTACTATCGTCATAAAATTCCTCATCAGAGAATAGAATTATTTTAGTCAATAGTATTTAATTTCCAAATGCATTTCCAGATGATTATTTCCAGAGGTTGATGAGCATTAGAATCATTTGACAAATAATTTTCAATCCACTAATAATTATATGTATTGTAATAAGATATTTCGCAGTGTAAATATCTTATTACAATACATACTTTTTTATTAATGAATTGAATATATATTAATTATTTAATAGCATCTTATTTCAATTTTGAAATACCAAAGCTGATAATGACGTTCTTAAAGGCATTTTGTCGTAGCAATAGTTAAATAGAATAAATATCTAATTTTTTTTAGCTTTTAAATAAAATAGAAACAAGTTCTGAAAAATTATTCCACATTTACGATAATCATTCGAATTCTATTTGTGTTTTCCGTGTTCCGTGGAAAAAAGCTCTTTAAAAAAAAGTTCTTTTACATGTATGATAAAAAGACAAACCAGTTAGTTAAAAAAAAAACCGACTCCAAAGTAACAGAAACGAACCTAAGCCGTTAAAGTGTGAATTCATTTTAATTGCAGTCATGATGAAAAATAATAAGAGCTGCTGGTTTTCATTTATAAAAAATGAAACGAAAAAAAAAAAAAAAACCCATCTGTGCAGAGCGATGAATACCAGCAAATCAACAAGGAAGAGAAAAAATAATAATAAAATTACTATACATAAAAAAGGGAAGAGACCCATAAAAAATAGCGAAAAAGAAACAAATAGGAAGACTGTGAAGAGAAGATGTAAAAAAAATCGCTCCGAAACAATAAAAAAATACTTTTGAAGTAATAAAAATAATAGAACTATTCCGCCGGCTTGATATACAGGGAGTTTAAATGTGTTTTGGGACCGAAAAACCGTTGCCATAGTGATAGTTCCCAAACAACAGTAATATCTATTAAATCTATTAGTTTTTAGTTGCTGCAATGTTTGTCCTGCCTCCAGTTCATCCTATGGGGGAGGGGGACCGACATTTTTTGTACTTATTTTCCGTCTCCTTTTAGCGGAGAAATGACGGAAAACTTGTTTACAGAGAACAATCAAGGTGATCATTGGATGGTCACTATGGTAACCGTGTTTCAGTGCGAAAAAGCTGGAAGAGGCGCCGGATGACGGGATATAAGCAGATTGTCTAAGAAATGTGAATTATATTTATTATTTGTAGCACATTGTTTCGACTCTTGTTTTTTTAAGGAGGGGAGATGCGAACTGTGATAATGGGTTGTCCCATTTTTTTCGCGGTATTTATTCTCACAAGTTAATAGGATTCGTTCGCTTTTGATAGTTAAGGTATAATTGAGATACTTTGCATGTAGCGTCATTGTGACTTTTATTTTATATTATAAATGATAAAAAATTATTTAGTTGTTAAATATAATTAAATAAAAGTTAGATCGAAATGTTTTATAGGATTGTATATACTTGCGATTTTTACATTGTTTGAGTTACCGGAGATCTTTATTTATATCTTGTGTGGTCCTATATGCATTTACTCCTTTTTTTCAAAAACTTTTTATCACTTTTTAAAAATCTAAGTGAACTTTGTTCTGTATTAAGTTAAATTAAGATTCATTTTAGGATAGTCAAACATTTTCATTTGATGAAATATGATTAAATATGCAAAACACTTTTAAGTTAAAAATTTTATAATTGCTTTTTGATATTCTTTGGTAAAATTTTATTGAATATTCTCCATGCAAAATTTACTGTGAATATAATGGTTATTTGTTCCCTGAATTTGTCGCTAATTGTCCATGGTATACACGCAATAATCACGATTACAAGAAACAAGTAGTACCAATTATTTTGTATGAAAATTCTGCAAAATACAATATGATTATTTTGATGGAAATAAGGTTTTGAAGGAAAGTAAATTTTAAATTATGACATTAAGTTCCTAGTGATGAAATATTTTGAATATTTTGAATGCTTGATTCTAAAATTTGAGGAAACGTTCGATGCGTATTTTAAGTTTTGATTTTAATTAAAAATACTCGAGATAGAAAGTTAACTATTATTTAAGTTAACTATTACAAAAGTTAACTAAGACTTCTCTATGTGATCATGATCTAGAGTTATACATTTCTCCCAGCGTTTCTTGATCTTTCGAAGGCCGTAGTTGTAGAACTCTGAAGAATATAAACTTTTTCTTATATCATACAGCACTTTTTAACATGGTGTTCAAACACTTTCATTAAAAGGCATCTGTGGTTTTCTTTCAATTATGGAGAACCGTAGAAATGTTTTTAAAAAAATTTAAAAAAGATTAAGTCCTGAACATTTTAAACTTATCACTTCTCTTTACTAATAATTGCTTCCTAAATTTTTGAACCTATATTCATGAATTTTCTAAAATTTTTATGATCATTAAAAAACGTCTTGAACTTTCATCAATTAATCTGAAGTGCGTTTTGCAAGTCTTAATTAACGTTTTTAAAAAGTATTTTGAAAATTTACTAATTAGTATTCAAAAATTAGCAATAAATTTCTAATGACGATTAGTGTTTTTGTACATTATTTTATTATTTTACACATCAATTAATTTTTTAAAAAAATTATAAGAATTATGAGACTTTAAAAGTTATTCAAAACTTATAAGTAAATTCTAGTATCATACCTAAGGTATAATTTTCTTTTAAAACAGAATATATATCATTAAAATATGTGTTTATGATTTGCTTTGATGAAAAATACATATAATTTCAAATGTAGATGTATATTTGTACAATATATAAAATAAAAAGTGTTTTATTATATTTAATAATAGTGGTATATTTGCTTATATAGTAAAAAAATAAAATGCATTCTAACATTTAAGGCATTTTATCAAATTATCCGTGTCTGTGAAAAGGTTAAAAGATAAGAGATTGAATCAAATCTGTTTCTTTAACAAAATAACTGAATCGAAACTATCTAATACCGTTAATCATTTTGTAATTGACTAAACAGCTTTGGTAGCTATTAACAAAAGTATAGATGTTCAAAAGCAGAAAAAAAAGAGCGTCACACAAATCGAAAAAGGGAATCCCCCTCACTCAGAGCCGATTGAAAACATGTAAGTACAACTCCCTCTCAATCCCACTTTCTTCCCGACGGATAATCAATTTTTAACGCAAGCTTTCAACCAAAATGAAATTCCACTTATATCCTTTAGGAAACAAACTTTTCCCCATACACGGTTGAAGCTAAAAAGTGAAATCTTTTTAAAGCACCGTTCGTTATTTATTTACAGACGGATTCTTTTATTTTTTGTTTCTTAAGTCTTTTTCTACGATTTTCTTCCTCGTTCTCTTTCTAGCTCTCTCTTCTCCTCCTATTTTCTTTTATTTCGATGATCACTCTCTGGACTTTAAATCCGTATTGAACCGATAACAGAAATCACCACAAAATGTTATTATATCGAAGGTTTTTGGGGTGTAAGAAAAAATAAATAAAACAATGATCTTTTTTTTCTATTTCTGAGGGGAAAAAAGTCGAAATGGATTGGGCCATAAATTTATCCCTTTTTCTTCGCTCTTAGATGACCTTTTTAAAAATCGGTGCTGGGTTTGAAGAGGATCGTTTTGGGAGAATGTTTCTGCATCATCTTTTTTTAGATGTTGAGAGCAGGTGAGCTGAGAAAAAAAAGTTGGGAGAGGCTGAGGTTTATATTGGCGAACAGTTGGAGTAAAAAGTATGATCTTTCGGATTTCAATTTCTTCTTGTTTTAATGTTTCATGACGTCGAAAGTAGGGCCCATATATTTTTAATACTCAAAATATTTAAACGATAATTTAATTAAATAAATTATTGTTGAATTAAGGTGTTCGGATATATTGAAAACAATAAACTCGAACAAAATGTCGAAATTTATTTAATGATTTAGTGAAATTTGTTTTAAATAATTTCCTTTTAAAATTGTTCTTATTTTGTCGCTATAAATAATAAGAAATTAATAAATTACAAACATCTAATGTTAGCTAGTGCATGTTCTTTATGACAGTAAATGTAAACACACCCACGCTCAATTTTCGTCTTCTGCCAAATGACACTTTTGTACACAATAATAAATAAATATATAAAAATTAAAATATGTTTTGAAAAAGTATCTCAAAAATGTATTTATAAAACTTTACAATTTTCTGTATAATTATTTAAACATTTCTTCAGGGCTGAACTAATATTCTTTTTTAAAATCTGTATTATTAGAAAAAATTTCAAATTTTCAAGCTGACTTGAACCACGAATTTTAACAAAAATACTTGTACAATAGAATTTCGTTAAATCGGACTCTTAACATGGGTCTTTGAATAATCCTGATTGGTTGTAATGAAGAATTTAAAAAAAAATGTTAAGCCACCTGCTTATGTTCACTATATTTATTTGCTTCATCTATATGTTTTGAAAAATTATATTTTTTCCTGAAATCTTACTGAACTTATCTGAATGTATGAAGGAAGGGATTTTCATTAAGTTTGTTTTATTTTATTTCATTCCTCCCTAATATCCAGTCAACACAGATTAATTAGACTTATCGAGTTGTCATTTGATTTTCAGTACCTTATAAATATTCCGAGTACATTTCAAAGCTCTGAATCGGGTCTTAATGAGATCCATTCCTATCGATTAATAGTCGAATAATAAATTACCATAAGACTTTTTTGAATGTAAAAATGTTTTGAAAATTTCTAATCTCTTTGCTTGTATATTCAAAAACTGCATTGGAAAATCTCGTGATATTATCTTTTAAAGACATTTGTTTATGTAGCGTATAATCAAGATCTCTGCAAATATCGAATAATATTTTAATACTAATGTAACTGAGTCTTTTGCGCAATTGTTCGAAACACGCGCCTTAAGATTTTCACACGCTATTTCTCTTGGTATTCCGATAGTAAAATTTACCATACATTTGTATAAAATTTATTTTAGGGTGAGTTATTATTTCGTCGAAATATGCCACCTAAAATATTTTGTGATATTAGTTGAATGGTGTATGTACAACTTGTTTTCACTTTTTTATGTATTGGTCTTTTTTAGAGTTGTTATCGGTTTTATAGTAAAGCTACTGTAACTTCTCTCTTTTATTTTATTAGTCTTTTTAGAAAGAAATGCATAATTTTTTTCACTCATTTGTTTTTGAATTTTTTCCCTGAAAATGATCAGGAGCTTTCCGCAACATTTCACTTCATAGCTCTAATGTAACTGTAAGCAAATTAAAAACGTATCTCCCATGCTTTCTTTATTTGTTTTTCCTTTAAGGTTCCCGTTTATCTGTCATTCTGATTTCTTGGATGTAATGTTAATCCTATGGAATTTCGACTACCGTTCTCAAATCTTTTACTATTTGATCTAGTTGAATGCAATAAAAAGCATCTGACAAAGCAAAAAATAATAAAGCTTTCTGCGGAATTACTTTTTTTCTTCGATTTTTAGAAATATTTTAAAATATTTTTTAAAACCCTAAAATCTCAAAAAAGAATCTTTAAAATAAGGATAAAAATATTTTTAAAAATCGGAGGAAAAAAGTAATTCTGCAGAAGCCTTCATTGTTTTTAGCTCTTTCAGATGCACTTTATTACATTCAAATCGATCAAATAGTAAAGATTTGAGAACGGAAGTCGAAATTCCATAGGATTAACATTACGCTGTCGAAATCAAAATAGCCGATAGATGGGAGCCTTAATTACTTTATTATTTTTGTTTAATTTTTATTAAAAATTATATCATCTGCGTCTGTATGAATAACTTTCCTCCACTTTTCAACAGTTTTGGAGGGGGGAAGGTGGAAACAACTAAGGAGTTGCTTAAAACGAACGTATTAAAACGGTTGGATAAATGGATGAAATAAACGGATGTATATTTTAAAAATATCGGGAAAAAATCCGAATTTTCTTATTTTGTTCGGTTTTCGAATACCAATAAATTAAAAACTGAAGCTCGAATTAGTACACTATTTAGTTTTCATATCTAAATATTTCTTCACTCGTAGAAAAATGACAACACTTTGTATAAAGTTCAAAATCTTATTATCATAAGTAAGCTTTGCATTGGAATTTTTGGATTTCCTTTTCTGAATAAGGTTATTTTTGTATACGATCCTTTTTAATCGGAATAATTAACTATTTGTTTAATTTTCGTCGTCTGACCCTTAGAATTCGAGTGAACCGGTTCTTTCTTTAAACCACCATGAAAGGCTTAACAAGACATTATAAAACTATGTAGTAGAATGAGTGAGTATGTAATCGCCCCTTTTATCCGTTCTAATAATCGAGATTTGTATGTGTTGGTTCTGATGTTTGCGGTAGATTTGATTAAGAACACCTTAACTTTTAAATAAGATAAAAAGTAATTAGTTAAGCGCAATTTTTCATATTCGAGAGAAATATTTTTAAAAAAATAAAAGAATAAACTGACGCATAATTCAATATGAACTCCGTTTTTATTCATACTTTTTTGGTTTGCATGTTGTCTCCCTTGGGGATGAGGTTGTTACAACGTCTGACTGCGGTTGAGCATGGAACATTAAATTTTTATTCCAAGTAGCGGTACGTTTTTATTAATCAGGTTCTGTATCTGTCGTCGAGGCTGTCCTTTTTTTTCCCGTCGGTTCTGCCGTCCTGTGATATCGTTTGGGTTTCAAGTATCGTTGCCCAGTCTGCATTTCCCTGTTAAAACAATTCTGTAAATAAATGAAACCCTTTCCTTCAGCGGAACAGGATCACGTACCAAATGAGCAGTGGTGCGACCAACTATTTTTCAGGCCCCTAGGTTTTCATATTGACGTTCGTCCAGTTTCCATGGCGTTCGTAACTAACAAACAACGTAATAGCGCAATATGACTCTTGTGGTCAAGAAAAAGTGGAATGAATGAAAAAAAATAATAAATGTATATTACTTTCTTTTCTTGCTTTTTTTTTTCTGATTCATGTTATACATTTTGGAAACCCACAATTTGTTTGAAACAAATACCTAGTATCTGTGTATGTGATTTATTACTGAGTGAACTCCGACATTTTGTGAGTGTCGCGGCTTTATTTTGGGCCGTGTTGGTAATTATTTTTTTTTTCTCTCTCTATCTCTTCTTTCCAAAGGTGATTCCGGAAAGGGGACCTTAATCCGAGTAAAAGGGTTAGCAGCATTAGGTGGAGTGGGAAAGGGGTAGAAATAAAGATACAAAGTGGCACGTAACGAAAATGATGGGCCTTATGTGAGGGAAGAGTTTGTAGCTAGTGATAATTTATTGTTACCTAGCAGAATCGATTTAGAATTTACTGTATTCTGTCAATGTAAACTGAAATTAGTTGAAAATCTTATTTTTTTAAAAGAAAACATACACAGTGCGTCTTTCGAAATTTAATTTTTATATAAAAAAGGGAAGGGGGCTGTAGTGGCCCAGTGGTCATGATTCAGTTTGTTTAAGTCGTTGGCTTGTGATGAGCTAAGTTAGGCTGCGAGTTCGAGCCTTGGTTGCTCCAAGGACCATTTATTAACTTCACTATTTTTTTTAAATAAAATTAACAGTTAAAGTTATTTAATAATTTGTTTTGTTCCTTTTTGCTACTGAACTAACTACTATTGTTACTGAAAACATTCTTAAAACAATTAGGTCTTCGATTTGGACTATATCTATAATGACCGGCTGACATTCCCCCCCTAGAAGTTAACCTGTTACTGAGAGAACCGCGGTTGGTCTTAATTAAGGAAGTAATTGTGGCCGGTGGTTTTCCAGTCTAGTCGCGATTTCGATATCTGGTTCTTAATCGCACGTAATACTAAAGGTTACTGTACGTTATGTGTTACCTGCTGTTAAACTTTAAAGTCCTTGCGTGGTGTGGAATGGAACAAGAGAGGAAAGGACCCACATAAGGTGTCGTGAGACAGAATTACAATATCTGTCACCCTCTTAATTTCTAGAACTACGCCATTTCTATCAAAGGCTAACTGTGATGTTGCATAACCTAAATAATCTGTAATGGGTCCTCAAGCCTATTTCCCTTCAACTGTCCTTAAAGGGTATTCCTAAGACGTTATTTGATGTGAGAGCTTCGATTTCCGACTTATGTAAATTTATATTACTATATAATATAAAACCTATATTACTATATAATATAAAAC